>WBNM01020601.1:126215-177867 GCA_013399055.1 Ramphastos sulfuratus
TTACAAACTAAGTAGCAGAGAGGAGTGTAATTGTACCACCATGTTAGCCCATTATTGTTCTGAATTGCATGTACTCTGTCCTGAGTAGAAAAGACTAAGAGGGATAATCAGAGGGTTGAAACAATTTCTGCATGAGGAGAAACCAAATAGAATTCTTCAGCTTGGAAGGTACATGTCTAAGGAAACAGATGGCAGAAATACTTAAATCACAAACAAGCTGGGAAGATTTTCCAACAGGAACTTGCTGAGGGCTGCAAATAAGTGATCACCTACTGGGGGTTTGAAACACAAGATCTTTTATGCATTCTAATTAAATTGTGGAATTCATTGCTCTGGAAAATTTGGAAGAAAACATCATGAATAGATTCAAAAGGACCTAATAAAATTCACAGGGGATAGGTCAATGAAATACATCAAATCCAATGATTTGGAAACAGACAACCTTGGAAGACCATAAATTACTTGCCAAAGGAACTTGGGGAGGCATGCTAAAATTGGTCTTTGTCATGCTTCTTTTTTTTCAAAGGTATGTCCAAAGTCTTCAGGAAATCCTTGACTTTAAGGACAAAAGCTCAGAAGATTCAAGGGCTATTCATAGGTAAGGATT
The DNA here is from genome assembly GCA_013399055.1 of Ramphastos sulfuratus. NCBI lineage: Eukaryota > Metazoa > Chordata > Aves > Piciformes > Ramphastidae > Ramphastos > Ramphastos sulfuratus. Next base: position 126,823 of record WBNM01020601.1, read on the forward strand.
TACTGTCACATGTGCTAATATTGTGTAGAAGGGCTGGTAAGGATATGACACTTTAAGGAAAAAAAGTCATCTCTCTTCAACCTTTACACAAGAATTGTAGTAACATCACCCTCTGTCCCCAGGAGAGTACATTAAGATGTGAAACAAAGCACTTTTATGCCATATCATCCAGGTCAGGATTGAAGAACCTGTGAATGCGTTAAACTTGACCAAATGTTTACCAGTTCCTTAAACTTTTAATGTTGGAACTGATGTATGCAACTTCTCACCTGTAAAGTAGGTTTTGTCATTGTTGGGTGACCATAACTGCTGTTTTTGCAGTTTTCTCTTTTTCGTGGCAGTAATCAAGATAATAATACAGTTTATAAATAATCACTAATGGTCGATTGCTGATCGTTTCAATGGTACTTGCTTGAAACAGGCTGTGAAGACTGACCTGTCATATTTCTGTGTATTTTGGTCTTCTTCGTAGGCAGTTTTTCAGAGTATTAAATTCCCTTGGAAGTGAAACACTAACAATGCATTAATTTTAGTTTTACAGACACTGTGATAAAAATCCGGAATCGACATAACGATGTAATTCCTACAATGGCTCAAGGAGTGATAGAGTACAAGGAAAGCTTTGGCATTGACCCAGTGACCTCACAGAACGTGCAGTATTTTTTAGACCGTTTCTACATGAGTCGCATTTCGATTAGAATGCTCCTCAATCAACACTGTAAGTGCCATTGTTGCAAGGAGGGGAAATGATACCTGTACTATGCCATCATACTTAAATGCTTCTTAGGAGTACACTATTTGTCTTGCTTATCTGTAAACTAAACCTTAACACAATTTTAAAGCATTTATTAATTGGAGGCTTTCAAGTGTGGTGAAGATCGGAATTACAGCTCACCTACAAATTCCTGTTTAGCAAAACTGAAATTATAAAATTATAAATGATATTGGTTACTAACTAATACTGTTATTTTCTTGGCAGCTTTACTGTTTGGTGGGAAAATTAACCCAGCTCACCCAAAACACATCGGAAGCATTGATCCTACCTGCAATGTTGTTGAGGTTATAAGAGGTAAACTCAATTCAGCGGATAAGAACAAGAATCCTGGGAACTTACATGAATGTCTATACTGAGAGGCAATGCCCTTATTGATATTCATATATTGATTAGTTCTTTTCTACCTGGAGCAGAACTTTTGTTTAAAGTGTAACACAGTTTTGTCACTTTTCCCTATAAACCCAGTTGTCAGAAAATACAAAATCTCCCTGATAGAATACAACGTTTCAAATTCTTGTTTTTCTTTTTGGCAAACTAAAAGTAAAAAAAAAAAAAAAAAATGCTGGAAGAGGAAATTGAACTTTCTGTGTTTCTATTATAGATGGCTATGAAAGTGCCAAGAGCCTCTGTGATTTATATTACATGAGCTCTCCAGAACTCATCCTTGAAGAGTTGAACAGTAAGTGAACATGGGATGAAGTGCTGCTTGAATGTAGTCATGATGTCTTCTGAAGTAGCTGATACTGAAATGTTCCCTTCCACTTTTCATAATGTGTTCTCTGTGTCTACTGTCATAAATAGGTAGGGTTATTTTTCTTGGCCTTTTTTTTTAACATCTGGCTTTCTCTATTCCTACCTTTAATTAGAAAACTGAAATTAGTAGAAGAGTTTTTTGACACTACAGATGTTGATTTAGTAGATTTAACCTCTCTAAGGTCCCTTGTACGTCTTCACCCTATACTGTCCATTTGATTGGGCTGAGTTGAATCTGCTGCTGATTCTCAATACCATGCTGCCATCACACTACCTTCAAAATGAAAGCGATGGCTGGAGCAAAGTATCACGGGGCTTGAAGTTTATATTGTAACACGAGAGGCTAAGGTCAGACTGACCTACAAAAGGAGTCAAAATTGGTCCTACAAGTAATTGTGAAAGCCAAAGTAACTTGGCCTGTGAAGCTAAAGGCAAAGAAAGCACGGCCTTACATGCCAGATCTGTCCTTCCTACTGTACTAAACTGAGATTTCTGTATCTAGGATAAAGGGTTTACTTCTGTTCATCTTTGGAGCAAGCTACTAAACATGTTTGTAGGGAACCATCAGTCACACTAGGTAATTCTCTATGCTGAGTGGTCCTTTAATGGTGTATGTGTTCCAGACGCTAGAAAAAATTGTTCACAAAAGGAGTGACTTTTTACTCAACAAGTTATGAAGATGAGTTAGATCTGATCCATGGAAAATGCACATTCCTTGCCCCAGCCTTAGGCATGAGATCTGGAGGTGGAGGCATAGTAGGAAGTAGTTAACTTGAAGATAAGAGCCTGATATATTCCAGAGCATGATTCCTGTCTCCATTTTCTTCTTGCTTTGCACACCTAGAACAATTTGTTCTAGGTCTTCTGACATCAGTAGTCTTCACCTTTTATGTTCATAAGGCACTGGTCACTAACAGTCTGGTGAGAAAGTATTGATTTGTTCAACTGAAAGAATCTGAAGAGCCAGCAGAATTTTCTGAGCAACCTTTCCTTATTTCTTTTACATAATAAACGTTGCCATTATATATTTTCTAGAACTATATATTTTCTAGAATGTATTCTTTATTCTTTAGACTGAAAACTATTAATAATTTTATGGACAAAATTTTTTGTATTTTTTGTGAAAAGCTGCTTCTTAGAAAGCAGCCTATATCTAAATGAATCCAGTAGGTTGTGGTTACTATTTGGTGCATTATAGTATCATATAGGTAATTTGGCTTGGGAGAGAGCTTAGGAGGTTTCTAGCACGACCGCCTGTTTGGAGCACAGACAGACATGCCAGGTTACTCAGGACTTTATCCAGTTTGGTCTTACAAATCCTCTAAGGATCATGGTTGTATCCTTGGGAAAACTGTTTCAATGCTTAATTGTCATGGTGAAAAAGTTTTTCTCTCTATCAAGTCTGAACCTTTCGTTATTTCATCACAAACTCATTGTTCCTTGGTGTCCCACCACCTGAAGAGCCTGACTCGACTCTTCATTATAACCTCCTCATAGGTATCAGAAAGCAACTGTTATATGCCCTAAATAGTGGTGCCACAGTGGGTTTTAATTTCTGAAGCACACAGCACATTTGAAAATCCTGAGTATGACTTGATTTAACATATGACTTTTCAAAAGATTTCTGTTCAAATTTTCCTTCTTTTGTAAATTCTCTCAGTGATGGAAATAAGCATTTTGAATTACTGGGGGAGTAAATAAAAAGATAACCTAGTTTGCTATTTATTTATTTATACTCTCTTTTCTCCAGATAAATCACCAGGACAGCCCATGCAAGTCGTGTATGTGCCATCACATCTCTATCACATGGTTTTTGAACTTTTCAAGGTCTGTGCACTTAACCATTACACAGGTTTTTTTTATACACTTTGTTTAGTGAGATCATGTTTGGTTGACTTTTTGAAGTAATTCTGCATAGCAGAGTGGTTTTGCAAGTGCAAACCCCTTGCTGTTTGACTGCAGGAAGATACCTAAATTGTGTCATTTAGACAAACAGTAACTGCATAGAAAATGAACAGCTTTGGAAGATCTATCGCCTTTGTCTAGACAGTGAATACATCTGACACCTTGTGAGTAGACAGCTCTGTCAAAAACAACTTAGAAGGTATAAAGATGTTAATTAAAATAAAGCAAGAGAGAATAAACAGTTTGTGCAGCATCTTAAAATCTGGTATAATGTGTAACAGTTCCTTCAGAGCTTTCCTCAAGCAGTTCAATCCTAGACTTTTCTTGATCTCTATGTCATATTGTGTGTACTATGCATTATAAAAAATTCTGTAACTAAAACTTTGTTAAAATACTCAGTTGTTTGTTCTAAAAACCTAAATATTTTAATAATAAGCTATATTACAGTAAACTAAGTAAACTATATGAGTACTAGTACAGAATAAAACAGAAATTAAAAAAAAAAAACTATGGTAAAAGTATATACAGTTGTCCTGTTTCTGAAAAATGTGATAATAGTAACTTTCCTAAGTTGATGATTATATATGAAGTGATAAGAACAGAGTTAAATTGTACTTGAAAATTGCAGAATGCAATGAGAGCCACCATGGAACACAATGCTGATCGATGCATTTATCCTCCAATTCATGTGCACGTCACACTGGGAAATGAGGACTTAACTGTGAAGGTACACACTTTTTGATTTTTTGAAGGTTATTTTGAGTAGTATTTTTCCCCTGTTATTGGCAGCATATTACTCACTGTTGGGGGTGATCTGGTTCCAACAGTAGATTGTATGAGATGATGAAAGTATATAAGTAACAAGACCATTATGGAATTTCACATACTACATCAGTAGGAAATACATGAAGAGGTTGCACAGTTGCACTGAAGGATGTGCAAAAGAATTCTCTGCTTTTGTCATGCTCGTGTCTTGTCTAGCTTTAAGCAACCATGTCTGAAAATTAACTGGCACCTTTATAAAGTTGTGGTATCAGCATTTTGTATGGGGCAATGACAGGTGAGAAACAACTGAAGACAAAAAAAGGGAAATAAGCATTATATATTCCCTGCAAAGCAAACCTCCCTGAAGTACAGTTTGCAGTTATTTGTTCTTTTTCTCTACAATACCCATGTTGGTTTTCAAAGACCAACTGCAAGCATTGGCTTTTTCATAAGATCTGCATCAACTAAAACATAGTAAACCAATTCTTGTTAGTCCTTCAGTAATTAGTTTTAATAGATCACGTTTAACTGGTAGCGTTTTTGCAGGATAAAAATAAAAATACAGGAAACCTGGCATTTGTGCAAAGGTATTGACACTGACCTCAAACAAAACTGAGTAACGAACAAGATATAAAGGACTGCAGAATTTAAGTAGCATTTCCTTGCTTGCAAGACCTTATGAATGTTTCTTATGGTAATAAATTATTTAAAAGAGAAGGATTGATCTCTCTGATTATTGCTGTAACAGAGATAAGAATTTTAGAAAACCCAGAATTTAATAGGGGCAACTTTATAGTATGTTTAGCCTGAATTTTGGTAGTTGTTTGAAAGAAGCTGTCTTCCATAAAAATGTATTCAGGGACACAGTGGTACATTTCATCTTGTTGTAGATGAGTGATCGTGGTGGAGGTGTTCCCATGAGGAAAATTGATAGACTATTCAACTATATGTATTCAACAGCACCACGTCCACGTGTTGAGACCTCACGAGCTACACCTTTGGTATGTCACCTTGGATATGTTTAATTGCTGCAAACAAAAAATTTAGGGAAAGCTCTAAAGTGCTGGTTTTGTAGATGCAATGACTATCACCATTGGAATGTTAAAGCTTAACTCAAGTATTTTTCTGAAAATAAGTAGAAAATTGCATAAAATCTTAAACTTCAAAATTCTGTTTTTCTTTATGAAAGATCAGCTGCCTCAAGCGGAACACTTGGCTGTCCTGCGTGTGCTGTAGTCAGAACAGGACTCTGAGTTCTTGCTCTGGCCATTGAACAGGAGGAAAAATAAATAGCAGTCCTTTTGGATCAAGTCCATAGTTTCATTTTACTGTGTAGTCAGTTGTACCATCCCCCAGAAAGGATGAAGGTACATATGTGTGACAGGGCATATGAAAAGTCTACTTCAATCTCATATGAGCTTAAAAGATGCACAAGAAGTAAAGCCTTTGCTCTCAGTAAGAAGCTCTGAACAACTTTTCTGAATTTCTTCTTTCAACTTGCATCATGCAAAATGTGGCCTTTAAATGTATGTAGCGTGCTATGTGCAACTCATTAAACATTGGATCTCTACACAGAATCGTGGCAGATGTTCATTAGTTCATTGAGAGGTTACCTCTAACGTTTAATAGACTAAAAAAAAATTATACTTAATGCTTCAAGGCTAGGTCCTGCTACTGTAGACAGGGCTCAAGAGAATTTTTATGTAGGCTGCAAATAAATACTGCTTCTTGGACTGCTTTTTTATATATACTGATGATGAAAAGTATCTGACAACTACTCTGTGTTCTTAAGAGCAGCAGCTCCACGAGATGTAAGGCAGACTCAGTATGTTTTTCTCTAATGATGTCATGTCTTCTTGAAAAAACTACCATAATACAGGAAGTGTTATCTAGTGAGCCTGATGGGGCAATAAAGCATTTTTTTGATAATCAGAGTCATCCATGCATTCTTCCATTTCTATGGTGTCTAACAGTTGGGGAGGGCATAACAGTTAACATTGGAATTCCTTCTCTTACTGTCAGTCATGCTTAGTTTGTCTATTTACCTATTCAGTTAAAACAGAAGGCACCACTGATTAATGCAATTAATGAAAATCCCTCCTTTTCTTCTCCATCAGGCTGGATTTGGTTATGGCTTACCGATATCACGGCTGTATGCACAGTACTTCCAAGGAGACCTGAAACTATATTCTTTAGAAGGCTATGGAACAGATGCAGTTATTTACATAAAGGTAGGATGTAACACTTTACCATTTAGAATTTATCAGCAACTACAGTTAACTGCTAATGAAACACCTTGTTCTGTTACTAAACTTTGATTTGAAAGACTCATCAGCTAGTCTTCTCTACTTACAGGCCTTATCAACAGAATCCATTGAAAGACTTCCTGTCTACAACAAAGCAGCCTGGAAGCATTACAAAGCAAACCACGAAGCAGATGACTGGTGCGTGCCAAGCAGCGAGCCCAAGGACATGACCACTTTCCGTAGTACATAGCTTTTTCACCAGCAGCAGTGCATAGGAAGTGGTGTCTGTAAAGGGAATTCAAAAGACCTGCTTTACACCAAGATGCTGAGCCACATCTGAAGTGTGAAAGTAATTTTAAGTGGAGTAACAGAACTTTTGACTACTCTTTTCTGGAATTAAAAACAACCAAACAAAGCACTCAAGAAAAAACCCCAAACACAGTATTTTTATATTTTAAGTGAGAAGGTCACGCTTAATTTGTCCCACTTTCTGACTCCTTTCAGTAGCTAAGTCAAAGGAGCAGAAGATGTGATTTTGGGTTTTATAAGGACCAATGCGATCCATGTCACATCTGGGGAGAAATTTATTAATTCATATAATTACAAATTTTTTTTGATAGAAGAATTATTGAAAACGCTCACCAGAGCATTTCTCTATTATACAATATTACAGATTAATGAGAAACTCATGTAAGAAATAGAGGAGCTCATTGCTATACCTTTGCAGCTGTATAGCACTTTGTCATTTTTTATCTAAGCATGCTGAAGGCTGAGTTTGCAAAGTCAGATACGTTGCCTACACACATTGCCTACATCCAGGTTTTCTACAGCTGTAGACATTACATTTAGGTCTGCAGGGAAAAAAACAAAACAACAAAAAACAAAAAACCCAGTAAATCAGTTCTAGCTGCTACCACTGGTATAATATATCTCAGGTATGTGGTATCAGTCATATTTCTGTGGCTGTAATGTGAATATTTACTACATGTGAAAAAACTTACCTTGCCTCAGTCATTGTGAATTAGCAAATAGTGTTGGCTCGTGTACAGTAAAGATATGGTGTATTACCTTTCTGTATTTCTGTAGGCAATATCCATGTTCTAGCCCTAGTAAGATCTCAGAGTCTGGTATGTCAGGTTACAGCTCCAAATGGAAACTATTTTAATAAACAGATTTTTAAAATTTGCCCTTAATAGGGCAACTTTATTGCTTTGACAATAGAAACTACCTTCTCAGGAGTATTTAAGAAAAAGTGGAATTAACAGTTTCTTGAAAATACCTATGTATTTGTGATGTGCTTCTGGCCTCATTTATGTAGTAGCTGGAAGTCACATTTTAACATAAATAAGGTAAACAGTATCAGTCAAAAGCAAACTGTCAAAACATGCTGGGGAAGATAGAGTGGAAGGAGTATTACATTTCAGGTACAAAGTCCTTCATGTAATAAAGGATTCAACTTCTTTTAATACTTGTGCGAGCTTTATTCAAGTCACAAGCATCGATTGTTGCACCTTGATCCCTGTCATTCCTGAACATTTCAGGAGTGATGCAGTTAAAGACACTGTGAGCTAATCCCCTTCTGTTAATTTATTTTATGTAATTCTGTGAATTTTGTACTGCAGTGGACTTGCATAATCCCTCTCAGAATAAGCCTGAAGTTTGCTAGTTGACTAGCTCAGCGCAGAGCAGATGGTGAGACACCACAAGTGAAGGGAAGAGCTGGTATGTTAGAAATTGAAGTCATGCTATTCTAGTTGTAGTTGAGCCAGATTAAAGATAATCACCTGCAGCTGCCCTAGCCTGGTTCTGAAAAACAGTAGAATGACTGATTTACCAAATGGGCTATACACACAGTTAAGATGACACTCTGAAGGATTATTCTTCTACCTTAATTGTCACCGAAACAGTAGTTACCTGCTCCACTCAGGTTTGTGGGCACTTTGAGGGGTTCCCATTTTACTTTTGCACAAGGATGTGGTGGTGACTGTCCTATATTTTGATCTGTAAGGCTGCATGTGGAGAGAATTTGTAGTTCTGTTCTTCAACCCTGGAAAAACATGTAAGAAGTTCTACATCCTGTAAAATGTGGCCGTTATAAAAGTTAACAGAGGATGCTTGCAGCTATTGCTTTTGCTAAACTAAAGCTGAAAGTCACAGCAAGGGATTTTAAAACTCAACTATGAAGTTGAATACTCTAGTTTATAAGCTGAATTTTAAGTGTTAAACTAACATAACTGATTTTAGCAATACCTGAGGACTGCAAGAAATGTTTCAAATGAAAGGCTAACAGTTTGTTTTCTAGGAAGTCTAGCAAAGATATTACTGAAATAAACCCTCCTCATTGTTCTCAGCCAGCTCCAGATTGAATTCTGCTTACTAGAACAACTTGCCATTATCTATTTTTATGTATCACCTGTCACCCCAGATGATTGTAGTGAAAACACAAATGTAGTAATATTTTGGTTTATAGTGTTTAACTCTACTTACAAGTCTGATATTTGATTACTTTTCATTTAAACAGAAGTTCAAAAGAGAATTTTTATGTTTGGTATTTTCATTACTGTACTGAAATCATTGCTAGCACACTGGTTAAGTTGAAGTGAATCACTATCTCAGCTACCAGAATGCTGAGATTAATAGTTTTGTATGCAAAGGAGCTCAGTCTTGCACTGTAAAATTAATCTTGGTTTGTGTTAATTTTTTTGGAAAGAATCACTACATTTACTCATTAAAACTATTTTTAAAATTAAACTTTCAGTTGGGTGATTTTGTGGAGCCAGCTTTCTTGGTTAGCATCTGACAGACATGAAACACTGCAGCCTGTGATAATCAGTGCTCTTATGCTTGGGTGCCAGATTGATTTTGTCATCCCTGCTATGGCCCCCATTTAACTACAACAGCTTTGCACACAGGCAAGTCTTCGAAACTGTTATTTCCACTCATCTCCTGGCTGAGAAACAGATGTCACAGGGCACACCACTCAGCTCAGTAGACTTGAAGGAAAAAGGTAATACAAGGTTCCATTGCTATTCTCTGTTCCAAGCATTTAACTGGAATTAAAATTCCTTGACTGCATTAATCGAAGGGTGGTTCTATGTGTGTGATTCAAAGCATTTCATCATTCTGTACTTCTAATTCCTTTATCAATAGGGCAGCATTCTTCAGTACTCAGTTTGGAGTACAAACTCAAAGCTACTGGAAGCAAAGTTAGTTAGTTAAATATTGACCAAAGAAACGTTTCTTAATGCAAAAAGCTGAAAATTGAACCTCTTTTTTAAAATAATTATTACTGAGATTTTCAAATTTTTATTTTGGAAATGCATAGTGTGCAGAAGCACTTCCACACAGTCCTTTTGTTGAAATTCATTATACACTTACACCAACAAAAAACCCAACTACTGTGAAACACAAACGGTGAAATTCATTCATTTAATTAAATTGAAAAACAGCTCATAGATTTAAAGGAGAACTTGGTCCACATAAACTAATTTTGCTAAGTTTTGTTCTAGTCCATTCTATGGTGGAATTTATAAACTATAGTCTATGTTTCTGGAATTATCTTATTAAAAAGGAAGTGCTGTTGCAATGTCTTTAGAAAAATATACAAAAGACCAATTAGTGTTCTAAACTATTCTGAATCAAATCCTCCTTTAAAGAGAAATAATCTGTAGTCTACAATTGAACATTTAAATACAACGCAGAAACCCAGTGCTTCGGTGATAGTTTTCCTAGAATTCCTCCTTCAGTATTTTAAGTTTGAAAAACAGTTTAAAATTAACAAATATATAAATTTGGTCCACAAAAATCTTGTAGCAGGTAGAAAAGAGAAATACATGTATTGCAAATTGATCTTATTCATAGCATACATCTATAAAACTATGTATTATTTAGGAAAAATAGGTTAAAAAAGATCTTATTTATAGGTTCCAACCTTGTCCCAACACCACGTGTCGTGTATAGAAAACTTAATATGCTTAGTAGATGTAGTTTGTGAAAACTACTTGTTATTTTCTCAATAAATTGCAACATGTAGAATTCCAAAACAATGTGCTACCACAGCGAACTTTGAATGAAAATCCCAGAAATGCAAGAATTTAAACAAAATCCATAAATTTGAAATACATGCTTTCTTTTTAAATTAATTTGACGTGACTGTTTTCTTAATTTTTGCTATACATCTTTAGCGGCAACAGATAAACAGACTGTCACAGACTGAAGTTATTGGCAGTTTTTTTTCTGCTGTCCCTCTATCAGATTCAAAGCTATCAAATGCTAGTTGACTAAAATGGGAATGTATTTTAATACAGGATTTACTTTTCACAAAAATTGATTTCAATCAAAAGGGCATATGAGGTCTTAGAAGCACAAATATTACTTAAGGCAGAAATTATTGTCTATTAGTACAGGTTGAGTCAACTAGAAATAAAAAAAATACTGAAAACGTTATTTTATTGTGTTGTAATGGGGAGGGACCACAACTAAGAAATGAAGAACACCTACCATGTTAAACTGTTGCACTTTCCTTCCTCCCTCAATTGTACAATTATTTACAAATCTGCTGAACTTCCTCAAGGTGAAGCAAGTCTACACTAAAATCAAAACAGGGTTACTTTAGCAGCTTGATTCAAGTGTGGCTACCACTCTGCCAGTCTTGCGAACTTCTCTCTCCTTCTTTTGAACCTTTTCCTTTTGCTTTTCCAGTTTTTCCTGTGTTTTTCTAATATCCTTAATTTTTTTCTTTATTGTTGATCGGTCATTTTGACTGGAAACTCCCAAAGCCTTTAGGGGGGAGAAGAAAAAAAAGAAAAACCACCTCATTAACTTTTCCAACAGCACTGTCAACAATGCTTGTACATGAACAGTTTTAAAAAGTGTTACTCACTTTGCTGCAAGACAGTTTGCTTATTTGAAAAACAAGGATCTAAGTTCTCACTAGCATAGTAAATGATCATCTGAATAACAAAGTTTTGTTCAGTTGCAAAAAAAAGTTTCTTGTTGCATTTTGCAAACATTCAGACACTTGAGAATTTCCAGAAAATAGCACAATAAGCATTAGTCTCAAAATATGTTTCTAGCTCTTTTTATACAAGAAAGAGCTATATTCAGTATCCATGCTTTAATTGTTAATAAAGATTTTATTGAGCAGGTAGCCAGTACACTTTTAGTTGTGACCAGCAGGTGGCAGTAGCCGTTGCCAACCTACTGACAGCAACCGTGCACACTAAGCAGCTCCCAATGGCATTAGGTGTAAAGCAAGCTTTACGAATCGGCATCCGAAGCTCCTCAAAGAGAGACTGCCATTAACAGGTATTTCCTCTGTGCCTAAAGGAATATTTAACAAAATAAAGGCACGTCTATTTTTAAATCAGGTATGTTTTGGAGACTGAAGTTAAACCCTATTTTCCTCCCCCAAACATTCAAATCCTACTATTGATCATTAACAATAATTTGCCTTATGCTAGAACAGACCAGTGAAGCTCATTTTAGTTACAGACCTTACCTTTCCAAAACGCAGACTAATAATCTAATGAGAATGAAAAACTGAAAGTTTACTAATACTACAAGGGATACATACTATGCAACTTGCAGAATGGCAAGAATGATTTAGAATAGGTTTTTTAAGCAGGAGCAAACAAAAAAAAAAACATTTAAAAGGTCACCACATAAGATTTTACGTTCTTATCTGAAGAGTTTCAGAACTGCATAATGCAATTTTATGTATTTGAATTGGCTGGATCTTGTTTTGGTATGACCTTATGCCGAGACTGAGGACAGACACATCAAGCCCCTTTGGAGAATTGTTATTTACTTTTATTTCCTCAAGATGCAAACAAGGAAGAAAATACTTGGTATTTTTCTGATTAAAGTAAGCTTGTTTTAAATTTTACAGTCAATTACTAAGTTGTCATCTAACTGTACCATCTCCAAAGATTTCAAAAGCAAATCTCTATCCTTTAAAAGCCATAAACAGGAAAATACAACTTTGTAGGTTAAAATTATTCTGAATAAGCAGTGAAACATACGCAGTTACAAATTTATCCTGGTATATTCACATACCTTTAACTTGTCACTGTCGAGCTGCATTAACTGTTGTCCATCTATGTTCATAGCTGTGAACTCTTTAATGTACTGCTCCATGTTCATTCCCATTAACCAGTGGCATACTTGCTGGGTGGTCCATTCAGAAATAGGTCTACTATGCCATTGATTTTGCTTTCCTGTTGTTGCAAATTCATCATCTAATGCCTAACCAATTGAGAAAGTCACAGTAAGCAATATTTTTCTCAACTATGTTGAATTCCAGTTGTCAACTGAGTTTGATTAGCAAAACACATTTTTTAACATCTTGAGCTCCAAAAGGACTTAAGATCTTCAGATCACAGTTTATAGTAATTTTATCTAGGAGTTTGCTATGAACAAAAGAACCCCACCACAACGTTCAACACAAGCTAAGTCAGAAATAGAGAACATAAATTGTTTTCTCTAAGAAATTATATAGCAAAGCATTTGCTTAAAATTCCTCAGTTAGTTAAGGTAGTTCAGTCCTAATGTTAGATACTGCCTTACAGGGCACCATGAAGAATCAAGTACCACTTTAATTGTATTACTGATTAAGTAATGAAAATCCAGAATTAAAGCAATTCTAGTAGTCAGTAAATCTAGTGACTGTTCCAGGTACAGTTTTACTAAATGTGGTGCATCTCTGTAAATAGAGGATTGTTCATTCCTTCACCTAATGCCATCGCATCAACATTTTAAAAGGTCTGCATAGTAGAAGCTCATTTCAGAAACATAAGAGCCTATACCTTTTCACTGAAAATACACTTTGTCAGCTCACAGAGCTTTTTAATCTTCCTGATTCAATTTCAGTTGGCTTCTGAGGAAAAAAAGGTACTCCTGTTTACCCTGAAGAAAAGCTCAACGACTGTACAGAGGAAATTCTAGTAACATCAGAGTTAACTAAAGTTTTATTAACTATCCAAAATGATCTCTCACTATGACATGATTTGAGTACACGCTGCATTAGATTTGTGAACTGCTCTGCTAGGCAGCTTCCACTACTCACCAAACAGTGTGAACTATGCAAATTTTTCTCAGCAAGCCATAAATATGGCATTTGAAGAGAGAAAATGTGGAAATTAGCATCTTGGTAGTGACAGATTTGAGACATGACCCTTTAGGTTTCAGGTGAACAACTGCAACTCCCAGCTAGAGAGAGAAATCTCACAAGATCCAATTCTTGACAGAAAATCTGTCAGAGCTGATTGAATGTAACAAAACAATGGTGGCAATGGCAAGTGAAAGATACTGAGATGTGGGCCTGTCACACAATCCAGTCATACACACACATTGAAAACATCTCAGGTGAAACATACAATTTAAAATTTCCAATGTACCAGAGGACTACATGTAGATAGATATGGTTTTGCTTTGCCTGGTCCATGAAACAAAGGAAGGGAGAAGTGCAGATAAACAGGAGTAAGTTTTAGAGCAGAAGAGTTTGTGCTGAGGTCCTAAAATTCATTCTACATGCATTTCAAAGGATTTTCACTTCTGAAGAGCTCTTGTGTGGTCAGACTCAACGGCCACTAGCAGATGGAATGCACCAGGAACACTGATTTCCAAGATAAATCAAAGAGACAATCAGATTTACTTCCGAAACCTCCTAATCCAAACTGAAATGCTGCTGTAGCTACAACTAATATGAACACATCCAATTTCCTGACCTGCAAAGGAGAACAGCAATTTTCACAAAATAACAGCAAAGGCTCTAGAAGAGGTTTTGCTTGAAGTGCTCCATACAGCACCTGTATCAAGACAGCTGAGGCGCAGTGAGTTTTCTGTCTTAGCTATCAAGACTGAGATGCTTCATACAGAGAGTGAAGATTCATTGTATAAATTACTAAAGGAATTCCAAAATGTCCATTTACTTTAATGTTACATAACAGCACTCCTCAGGATACCATAATGCAAAACATATATTGGAAACTTTTATCTCATACTAATAAGTAATAATGAATAATACACTAAAAAGGGGAAACTTTTACATTTCAAGTTTGACCTGTATCTCAGTCACGTATAGCCTAGCAGCAACAGGAAATATTAAAAGGCATATTGCCATATACATTTGCTTCTTGTATGTACCTAACTTTATGTGTGCGTACTGTTGTCGTGAAGGCAGGGAATTAACTGGCCAAGGCAGGAATTATAAGAATAGAATTATTTTTTATTTTCCTGAAAAGCCCTTCCCCAAACTATACACAAAACTGGTTAGGGTTTATTTACAGGCTCAATTTGATTGGGAAAAATCTTCACTGGATGCTATGGGCAATTCAGAGATTGAGGAATTCAGAAAATGGAAAAGGCTATGCTACAAACACAGCTTTACCCCACCACCAATCAGGCTGAGCAGAGAATTAAGGGAAACAGCTTTTTACTCACAGAGGTGAGTTAGGAAATAGTCGATGATCCCTTGCTGAATTCCTCTGCGGAAGCAGCCTCCTGAAACTGTAGGCAATATCTAATAGTCTGGATCCACGCGGCAAAAGTCCAAGGCGGGGGGAAAAACCGCCAAAGTCAGAAATGTCTCAAGACACGACTTCCACAAGACAGATTCGTGGAAGTGACGCTGTGTTAACAGCAGTAGAGGAGAACCAAACTGCTAGGGCCTTCCCCAGCCGGAACAGCAACCAGGAACTCTGCTGCATCACGGTCCCAGAGCAGCCGGGTCCGGGGGCAGCCGACAGATTTCTCTCAAATAGACCCGAGAGCTTACAGATCTGCACAGAGTGGTACAGAAGTGGGGGGACCGTCTAGAGGCAGGGACAGTGCAAAAAACCGAGAGCCGTGTAAACACAGGAGCCGTTCACTAGCGAGGACGGTCAAGGCGGGAACCCTGTTCTGTCGGGAGCTCAAGGCGACAACACCGCGCTTTTTTCCTCTTTATGGCTGTTTTTCTAGACAAAACGTCCGCTTGGCATTTATACTGGGCGCGAAAAACCCAGCCAACCACCAGCAGATTCCCAGGGGACACTTCCACTCGGGTCAGTACACACGTGGGAAAAGGTGCCTTTTGCTGCTCCCCCTTCAAGCCCGCACTGGGGGGGAAAGCAGTTTATCGTGCTGCCTTCTCCCCATTCAAACCCCCGGAGACGGAGGGTGGGTGGAGAATTTGGAGTGCTCTACAGTAACTATCTGTCTGTCTATCTTCTTTACACAGTTGGAATTTACTAATTTTAGTTAATCTGTGCTAGCCATGCAACAATTTCACTTCTGTAATTTCAGAGTGTGTTAGAAGAAGGTGTACTCCTTTCAAAGAGGCCCACATGCATGCGTTTCACCAGGGGAATGAAGTCCCCTGACAATCTCAGGGGTTCTTTGCACCAATTCCTCCAAGTAGCATGGATTAGGGCAAATAATAGATTGCACCATGGAGAAGTCCTCCACACTGAGCACTAATTCCAGTCTAGGCTTTCAGCATCATGAGTTGCTAATAAAATCCTCCTACTTCATATTGGTAAAGAAACCCAAAAACTAGAAGTTGTAGCAAAAACTGAATCTATGTTGAAACACTTGGACATCATTTCCTCAGAAAAGTGCAAGTGAACAGGAAGATACTTTATTTGTAAAATTTAATTTTTTCACTATTGCACAAGGGAAAAGCATATATGGTTTGGTTTTTTTCCCCACAATATGAATAGGAACATGTAGAAGGTGAAGAACACTGTTTTGAGTAATGCTTTTTGGTCATTAAATAACATTTCTACATGCTTTTTTTTTCCATCTGTTTACTGTCCTTCCAGAGGCAGAGGGTCTGTCCCAAGATGCGTGTTACATCAGAGTTAGCCACTACATACACACAAAATACCAGCTGCAAATTCAGAAAGCAGAACTAAAACTACTCATAAGGTATGGAAGCATGAGAAGATCATGTACTCCTGCATGAAAATGCAGGCAATTCAGAAAGCAAGTACTGAAGGCTCTGAAGATAATACAGAACCCAAGAAAACATCAGTGCCATCGCATCACGTAGCAGATTAAAAACTTTAGAAGGGTAGAAGAGATTACCAGCTAGCTTGCTAACCAACTCGGAGTGGAGGTGCCTTTGTTTAAACTAGCTGGCTGCTAACCATCTGTCACCAAGTAGTCTCTTCCCCAAACTGCCTGTTAGTACCCAGCCAGAAGATGAAGACTCTTCACAGCTGCTCCTGTCTAGAAATCTAAGTTGTGTTTCCATCTCCTGTCTAACAATTCCAGGACTTGTAAAGCAGCACACAGTAATCCATAGCTCGTGACAGCAGGGGTTGTTACACTGGCTAGCATAATGCCTGCTGGGTATTTATGAACCCATCCAAACAAAAAGCACCAGGTAGATATTATTCTTGTGAAGGGCTTACATCAAGGGTTTGAAATTGAAAAATTGTTGCAAGAGTGGTTATTTTCCCCTAGATCTCAATGCATTTTTCTACTAATTATAAAAAAAAAAAAATACTAGAACTACCTTTTTTTTTCCTTCACACATACTGCTTTCCAAAAGAATAACCAGATCAGAGTTTATTCTCAGAACTGACCCTGATAATTAAACGACTGAAAAGGTTCAAACAGCTTTCATTAGTCCATATGGTGTTTACATGTGTGACCAGAGAGAACACTAGTATCAGGCTCATCTATAACCAAAAAGAAAATATGCTTACACATGCACAATCATTAACAGACAACTTTTACTTATGTTTCAGAAGTGGAATTTTACTGGAAGTTTTAACACTGATCAAAGAACAGCATTCAAAAAGGTATTTGTCTTTGTTAACTCTTATGCAAGATTTCTACTGTTTGGAAGATTCAGAAATACATTCCATTCATAAAACTGCAGGAAACACTTGCAGTGATAGATATTAACCAGAGTTCCTCTGGTTTTTGTTAGCTCTGTGACTGTCATCTCTGACACAAAATGCAAGAAATTAATCCCCTACTGAAAGCTGTAAACTAATTACACAATTTTTGATGCCCCAGATTTTTATGTTAGTGATTTCAACATGGCTTGTAGGACTCTCCTGACTTTCTATACATTATTGGAATATTTTAAGATTTTCACCAAAGCCTGGTTTAAGACAACTAATAACAAGCCCTCACATTCATGAGCCACCACTTAATTTTTTTCTTCAAACATTATCACTACCAGTTTGGCCAAGCACTCTAAATCATTTTTGGAAGATGACTGTGTTCAGCTTTTAATGACTCCTCATAGTCCATAAAGGATTTAATTCAGAAAGATGCCCATCAGTCAAATACCAAATGAGACAGTATCTCAGAATGTTACTGAAGTGTCAGCTTTAGGTTTTAGCTGTAGCCAAAGAAATCTGTTCTCCAGGGGAATGAACGCTGACTTCAGATATACAGTTTCTATTTATGTATCAGAGCCACTATATTCTGCCCAGTTTTCTTTTTTTCTTTTGTTGTTTTTTATTTAGATGAAATTTTATGGTAAAACAAACCTGCACAAATTGGAAAGCAAGGTCAAAAACGCGGCAGTTTTCATTCACCCAGGAAGCTGCTTTAAATTAGTGGAACAGAAAGGTGCTGTATTTAAAATTAAAAACTGCAATTTGATCAAAGAGTAAATTTCAAGTTTTATTATATGACTGGGATCAGAAAGGCTGGTATGGCATCTACTAGCCCATGCTCTTAGTTCAGCAACAGCATACAACTCTTCAACATTAAAATGTGGAAACAGCCAACTAGTTTCACATCACACACATTTGTTTCTATTAAACATGCTGTAGTGTGAACAACAACATCAACAAGACACATATACACACTTTGAAACTCACCTCATTTGAAGAGAAGGTTAAAGTGTGTGAACGACCTGATAGATTTGGTTCTGTCACTAACCCTGATAGTTCACAACTTGGCTTGCTATGGTATGTATCATCTATGACAATTCTACTCTGCAAACAAGTGGAAATAATGTTTTATTAACTCACTCCTTGGAAAACCAATTCATAAGGTGACACTCTAGTAATTTTGATTATTTTTTAACAAATAAGAGAAATACTATGACTACAGAACACGTATGAAATGCATTCACTTCATCAAGAATCCAACCTGTTTTTGTGAAACTTCTGAATTCAAAAACACAATAAGAAGCAATATCCTAAATAAGAGCATCCTGTGTGGAAAATGAGTCATAACCTGAAATGGTGTTCAAGTATACCAGGAAATACAGGCAATTACTTTTTCAGCAGGCACCACGCTTGGAGAGAAGCAATTTAAGATACATTTGGTGAAATTATTCATGCCAAATTTGTATTCAAGCAAAACCTACACAAACACTATGAATGTACTTCAGAAGGTACTGTTGTTTTGGTCAGACAGAAAAAAAAAAAAATAAAAAAAATCAGTCCTAATTGTTTATTGTCATTAAGATTCCCGTGGCACAAAAGTTTCCCTGTAACTTACAAAGTTTCTGAAAGTAACACCTAGGTTTATACTTCACAGCTGCCAATTATCAAACTACTGTAGTTGATGGTAAAACACATAGGCTGTCTTTCCAGATATACACTGATAATTGAAATAGCAAGGAGCTTTGGGCATCTTGCAAATCAGGGTTTACGTTAGCTTGTGATCAGAGAATACAGAGCTTGCCTAAGGACAAGCTTTCACAAAACTTTAAATTCTTATTTTAGATACTGTATTATATTGCTGTTCATTTCAACAGGTTCGATGAGGGCGGTGAAACACTGGAACAGGAGATAGATGCCCCATCACTGGAAGAATTCCATGTCAGGTTGGACAAGGCTCCTAGTAACACTATCTTAACTTGTCCCTGCTCACTGCACATGAGTTGGACTACATGACCTTTAAAGATCCTTTCTAATCCAAACTACTCAATGATTCTACGATTCAGTCCTGAGGTGGTTGCATTTGAAGCACAGAATAATCTGAAAATTACCTTGGTGTGAAAAGTACCACATAGATGCAAAATACCTGTATAATAAACAGACCGTATCAAACTATGGAAAATCTTCTCCACAGCTGAAGTGTAAACAGACTATAATAGTGTAGTGTAAAAACACTATTATAAAGCTGAACAATTTTGAAGTTAGCTACTCAGATATCTTAAAAAAAAACCACCGATGGTTTAAACACATCTACCGTAATTTCACAGTTTGATAGCCTGAATAAATTATTTAAAAATATATCATTATTTTGAAATAAAAATTAGACAAACATATTAATAAAGTACTAATTTTTTAAATGTAAAAAGTAAAATCGAGGTTAGAAATATGACTAATGTTAGAACTGTAATACTGAAAGAATGTAAAATCTTCATAGCATTTACTGTTTACCTTTGGTTATTACACTCAGTCTGTGTTTAAAGAAAGCTTCTGGATCTGTATGCCTGCCTCAGCACTTAGAAGCAGCAAGATCTAGGTTCAAACTTACTGAGCAGCCAGTACTTGTGCAATCTCAGGCAGTCTATCTGAGCAGCCTGTGACTCAAGCTGAAGACTAGGTAAAACCCCAGATACTACACCTGAAAGCTTCATAGCAGGCTTGGTAAGAAATCCTTCTAAAGAATACAAATGTATCTATTTCCCAGAATAATTTGTAACTTGATTACTTCCATTTGCAACTCAGATCCTAACCTCTACATCATTTTCCTCTACTGAGAGAAAAAGAATTCTGCCCAAAGCATGCCTCCTACTTTTGCCTTTCTAAAATTTATTTCTCAGCACTACTTTTTGTTGCCTACAAACAGTAAGAAATTACTTACCCTTATTTTCTATTTTTCTCCAAGTCTCTAATCAACTATCTATGTAAGGATACAATCTCCCTATACACATCAACAATTGAGATCCTAAATTAAGAATTAAGCTGATGTTGAAGACATTTTTCTTTGGCAACTTATAATCCCTAGGAGAGAACCATGTTTTTGCAGTTGTTTTCATTGAACACTTATATATCTGTTTTCTGATTTCAGTTTAACCTGAACTCCAAATTCTCTAGACCATTCTGGTTTTGTAGATACTTTGCACTCTTTGCACTCCCTTTCATCCTAAGTTACTGATGCACATTTTCAGTCTTAAAAAGAGAGAACAAAACAAAAAAAGACAGCAAGAAAAAAAATCACCGTAACACAATACAAAAAAAAAAATCCATAAATCACAACTTGAGTTCCTACTACCTTTTCATGGACTGTGGTATTGCACATGAATGAAAAATGGGGGTTATATTTACCACGTAATTAGTTTATTAATTACATTGTATCTTAGGGAGTTCTTCAGCCTTCTAGATGTAAAAAAGTATTACCAAAAACAACAGAACATTTTGTCCTATACAGATTTTTTTATAGATTGATCAAGTATTTCTTTTAGCTACCCTCAGTTCAACTCCTCCTACCTCTGCAGAGCAATCGAGAACAATTCACAAAGACTGTACCAAAACCAAAGTTCAATGAGACTAGAAAAAAACAAAAACCAAAACATGAATACTACAGCCAAAACCAAAGCATCTCAGCACCAGGTGCAATGTTTCCTCCTCCTGCTCCTAGTTCATTTAAAGAAGTAGCTATTTCCTTTTAACAACTTAGAGCCAGTTGCAAAGATTTTTGATTCATGTAGAGCACAGAATTTGGACAGAAAAGATTTTATAGGCATGCTTCTTCTTAAGATTTAAGGGACTAGGATATAAATAGTTTACACTATCGTGCATTTCCTTCCAGTGAAAACAAAACAGCACGTACTAGTTTAGAAGCTAAATAATGGTCTGAAAAAATAATGAATATGAACAGTGAGTATGTGTTTGCATTTCATCAGAGAATGAGACTAATCACTTCACATAATGTGCCCCTTGATTTAATTTAAGAACTGTGCAATTCAGAAATCTATTAAGGCTTAACAGTCTGCAGAAAGAATTCAGGATTTTATTTCTCATGTTTCTAATTTTCACAAGCAACAGGAAGTTGACTCTTTTCTTTGGCAAATTGCAAGTGTAAGATTAATTTCAATATCATTTTAAGAAAATAAAATCCTTATGGGTGCAGTTATTTTAAGAGGCAAATTTTGCAGAAACAGAAACCTGCTATAACATAATTGCAGTCTTTACATCATCAATATTAAAACAACTATAGAAATTATACACTATGTGAAAGGTTCAGTAGAACAACTAGAGAGTTTTACGAAATTCTCACTTTAGGGTTTCTACTTTTTTACCTGTTTTGTAAGAAATTATTTCACCTTATCATATGGGATACTACAGGTGTGAAAGAAACAAGTGTTATGGAGTTAATGTGAACAAAAAGGAGCATTCTCTTCTTAAAATCTTGGAAGATGATTTTGTCCCTGCTGTTATTTTGTTTTAGTAACAAGACTCACTGCTGAGTAGTCAAACACACTTCTTTCTCAATTTTAATGTCTCCTCATAGAGGTTTACCAGCCAAAGCCACATTACAGTAATGCAAACCTAACAATCTACACAGAATCATTATTCCAAGCAGCAGCTACTGTCATTTTATAAAAGACCTCAAATGCTGCAAAGTGAAAACAACCTGACTGTATGATTTTAGGATTGATTATTGCAAGAGAAACTGCTCTTTAGCACGGTCGGCTTTCTACCATTTTACAAAAGCTGGAATATAGCTGTAGACTTCTATATTCTTCTAGCTACTGGTTTGCAACTGGCACAAAGCAAAAGAGCAGCAAACTGCAACTACATACTGGAGGATGAGAGGGAAACAAAAAATGAAACAGTAGGCAGAAATCAGCTTAAAGGTTAAAGTGATAATCAACTTGGATGAAGTATGTAACAATGAGAAGGGAAAAAAAAAGAATTTCAGGGCAACATGGAAATGAAGACAGCAACCGATCTGCCAAGATCTGTACCTTCTTGATAGCCAAAAAGCCTACCTATATAAACACATTAGAGGATACTTAGGCACAGTATGGGTGCTTATAGGAGAAATATATCAGTGGGCCTTCCACTATGCTCAGAAAAAATTATTTGAATCAGATAGAAAAGAGGAATGAAGAGAGGATAAATGCGTTCTTCTGAACTAACGGCTTTGAGAGATAAACCACTGAACATTTATCTATACAGAAAACATCCCTTGATAGTTTTGCCATGGCCTGTTAAGACGTCAAATACGCACTCTTGCTTAATCAAAAATTGTACCAAAGTGTATGCATAGCTCCTTCAACATGGATGCTACAGTCTCAAGATTCTCAAGTTCTTTACAGAAACATCTTCTGGCCCCTATAAACTTCAACAGAAGCAAACAAAGCAGGAGCGTTAAATACATAAGACTGACACACACTGAATGATGTTCTGTAAAATGTTATTCTACTTTAGAGATTAAAAAGTTCCTACTATTTTTAAAGTTCCTGTGTAATAGTAAGCTACTGTATGGTTATAAACCCACTTTCTCTATTTTTCACAAACTCTGCAAGCGGACAGCTTACTCCTGTCACTGGGAGTGTGAATTCACATTAAGAAAAGAGAAATTAAAAAAAAAAACAAACCAAACCAAACCATCAAATGTATTATAACAGCATTTAGAGCAATCAGCATCAGGAAACATGGAAAGCTAACTTGCAGTTATCTGCCTTCTATGCAAAGTATCAGTGACTTCATGAACTACAACTCAGGAAGTTTCTCTTCTAGATTTGTAACTCATTTCCCTCTAGTAACAGACACAAATGAAAAAGTGAAAGAATATTTTAGGCAACCAAAGTGGAGGAAAATCTGTGAAACTGAAGAGTAATCCCATGCAAAGGAAACATGAAGGTGTACTGATAATATTTTGTTAAAACCTATTTCAATGTAAGGCTGCTGTTAACAATCTTTAGACAGCACACAAATTAAGCTTCTTAGTTTTGCCAGGCATTTTTTTTCCCATAGTTTAAGCTGTAAGGATGGGAACATTATGGTTACAGACTGAACTGTGTAGCCTCAGTCTTGAAATTTGGTTAAAAGGCTTTAAATTATTGTAACATTATAAGGTACTCAGAAGCAGTTTCCCAGGAGAGTGTTCTACAGATTTGTCTCTTGGCTTTAAATACTAAATTAATTAATGACAACCAGGATGCTATCTTCATCCATCTGTCTGGTACTCCAGCCCTACATACCAGGATAGTAAGAACTGGTCGGCTAACTGCTTGGGAAGCTGACCTCTGTTTAAGTCGTTTCTCCAAGTATTAGACTGCAGACACAGAAAGAGATTTGGCTTTTAAACTATACTGTCCTAAAGCTAACATTACAAACCTTAGATACTATTTCGGCCTGAACAGCTGTCACTGATGCTTCACCTGAACAGGAGGGAAGAACAGGAACACTCACACAGCTCCTGCTTGTGAGGACTAAGGTCTCAAACTTCTGATGCAACATTTGTAAGAGGTGATACGGTAAAGGACTAACTCAACAAGCCTTTACATACTAAGCACTGATGGTTTTACTTTAACACATGCAACACAAGTTAGCCCAAATTAGTCATCTTTACCTTATTTCTGTTCTTCTCCTGGCCACGTTCACAACTGTCCTGCCCACTCTGACTAACATGCAGGCTGCTGCTAGGAATCTGAGGCTCTTTGTGGCTGTCTCCAAACCAAGAGAATGGCATGCAGGTAGGAACAGGGGAATCTGAATCTGATGCTGATAGATTGTTGCCAGACTCGTCCAACAGTTCTCTGGAACCTCTGAAATAAGTAGATAAAGTTGAGTTTCATCAGCATCAAAAAATCCCACCCTGCCCCCCAAACACACTATACCCGCAGAAAACAAACACCACTCATTT
Organism: Ramphastos sulfuratus; assembly: GCA_013399055.1. Lineage (NCBI taxonomy): Eukaryota > Metazoa > Chordata > Aves > Piciformes > Ramphastidae > Ramphastos > Ramphastos sulfuratus. The sequence goes on from WBNM01020601.1 coordinate 151,054, forward strand.
TTCACATCACAACTGTTTTTAAAAATGAAAACTGACACTTGCCTTTAAATACCATTGCAAAATAATCTGTTACTGAAAAACACACACACTGAAGAGCCTTTGAGGTATTTCACACAATAATTTTAAAATTTCAAACAACTTGCTAACTTACCCAACATTCATCTTCCTAATCAAAATATAGTTTTTATATTTAAGATAAAATGTGTGTTAATCTTATGAGTGACTTTAAAAAAAAGTAACTCTGCTTTACAGTTGCCTCTATACTATTCTATGTATTTTTCTTATTTCATGAGATTAGAAACTAATCTCCATGTCATTATAGGAATCTTCATAGAATCTTGCCACTGTTATACTTTAATGCACTTTAAGGTCAAACAATAATGATACTTTTAAAGAAATTCTTAGGTTAAGAACTTCAGAAATGCAGCATATGTGTCTTAAACAAACAAACCCAAATAAATACCTGCTATCAAGAGAACCTCTTAGACTTTCTTTTTCTTGTTTCTTGCCCTTGCCCCCAGATTTCCGTAATCCACTAAAGTGAAAAAACACAATTTTCATAAAACATTTACATTTACACAGTGAAACATTTTCTTTTAATCACCAAACAAATTTTTGCATCAATTTCAACAATTACAGAAAGCCGTATTTATGTTATTTCAAAAAAGCATGATCTTACAGATTATGCATGCTATTTAAAAACTACTATAGTTCATATTTTATTTAAGAACCATGATGTGTGGTCTTTCAAAGACCACATATAATCAAAATAACCATAGAAAATGCCCCAATAAACCTTAGCATAGAGCGGAGACAGCCAAGAAGAAGAACACATTTTTGCTGCTATTTAAATGTTTGTATGCAATGTAGAGTGACTTGAACCAAGTCAGTAACTACATTCTGTATGTGTGAAATAAATTGTTATATATTATGATTTATTGATTGCAGCACCAGTCTGAGTCTTCCATGTGAGCTGGCTTCAATAAGCTATTCTCTCGAATCCCCTGAGTTAAATTACAAGACTGCATTTCCAGAAAATAGGCAGCTTGCACTTTTGTTCTACCCCTGTTTGCAACTTCATCTTCTAAATGAAATTCAGAAATCCACTCATCAGTGCTGCTCACCTCCAAGAACAGTTCAGTAAGCAGCTGATATAGCCATCCCTATGTAACGACACCTCTACTGTAGAGGGAATTGAAACAAGACAGGTATCTATAATAGAGTAATGCCAGCAGGACTTAACATTAGAGTCTAGGCACAAAACAACATTTTGGCATAAAAATATGCATGAATTTGCAATTTAATTCATAAAGAAATTGTATATTCAGATGAAACCTGTAGAATCCCAAGATATTCCTTGAGGGGGGGAAAAGTACAGATAAATAAGATCAAAATGTAGTAATACGAATGTAACAAATACAAGATGAAAAAGACACTGTTCAGTGGTGTTGCTATGAAGTAGCACTAGTAGATTCCCTCAACATTTTTTTTTTTTAATTTAAAAGAACATAATATTCCCCAGTATTGACACCGAAACCAATCTAGTTCTAAATGAATACAAGGAAAATCTCACCCAAAATCTGGAAATCTCCTTTTGGACTTCCCTGATGATGTTCCTTCATTTATTTCTACTGTCCTGTCTTCACTTTTCTTTTCTTCTGCTTTTATAGAGGGGTGAAAAAGAAGTATGTTATTCTAAAAATATTTGCAAGTTACAATCATCATCCTAAATGCTAAGTAACAGTGTTAAAATCCACATTTACATGCCATGAAAATACTACAGCCATACCAACGTAACTTATTCTCCATCGCAACTTCCTACTATTCTGGCTGCACTGTGCCACTGAGAAACTGCAACAGAACAGTTGCTTATGACTGATCAAAAATACTGCTTTTAGTAAACAGCAGTTCTACACGATCTAAAAAAAATCCAAGAAACTCACCATATTATTTTGTTGCAATGAATCACAAACAAAAGATAGCTTAAGATAGGTTTAGAGGAAAAGTACCTCTTTTGTAAAATGTCAACTTCAAAACGCACCAACTAGAAGACCAGTATAAATATGCATGAAAGAAAATCACTTTTAAAGCAACAGCTGTGCAAGTTAAGTTAAGCATTCAATAGCTTGCTTCGCATTTTTTCTGGTCAGTAGCTAGTCCAGGCCAGCTACTTCGAGCACAGGTTACATATGCAAGCTACTGGCTACAGAAGCTACTAACCCATGTGATAACCAGTACCTGGAGAGCAGACCCATCCTAACAAGCTCAGTTTCTTGGAAACAGTACACAAACTGTGACTATTCCAAAGAATTAACTGGGACTTTGAAGCACTATCAGGACTAGTATTTTCAAAACTGGAATACAACCTGCTAGGATCTATTTTTTCACCAGAGGGAGCATGTTCAATTTCAACTAAATAATAAGTGAAATTAAGGGACAAAACTTAAGCATCACACTACCTCGTACCAGTGGATTGTGACAGACTACTGCAAGTCCTGAACATACTTCCTTTTAAATTCTTAGGCTACTAAATTAAATTTAAAAAAAAAAACCTGAAGTATGTTTAATATTGCAAATCAGGTGTTTCATAACTAAACCACACATGAAAGAGATGCAGCCTGCTATCTGTGAGACAAAGTTAGTTTTAAGCTCTGCCTTCAAGACAACTCCTGACCAAAAAAAAAAAAATAAAAAATCTGTGTACATTACTTCATAAGAATCATAAAAACTAAAATCACAAAATTGAGAAAAACTTGTAACCATCCCATTAGCTAGTAATTCTTCCTGAAACAAAGGTGATATCAAAGGGAATTTTCCTTTTTTTTTTAGGCATATCTGATCAGTAGTTTCTGATCAACAGCAGAACTCTATGTAATTAATTAACAACTCTTTCTAAACAATCAATTAGAATTACCAATTAAACTTGTTATTTTTCCTGTCAATTTACATAAAAAACCCAGAATACTTCATTTTAATATTGAAACTTGTGTGCACCTTTCTCCAGAAGTAATTTCCAAAATGCAGTACAATAGGTTAAAATACATGAATACATAAAAGGGTAACAGGAAGGATTATTTCAATGAAATAACAGGTAGACATTTAAACATGGTTATAAAGGCAACAATCTAGCTGTAAGTAGTATTTAGTGCCATTTTGCCTACAAAGAGTGAGTTTTCAATACTAATCCTCATCTTTGAAGTACTGCATTAATTAGCTTTCCAGTGATTGCCAGTTTTAAGAAAATGTTCACAATGCTTCAGCCATCACAAAAAATACATACAAAAAAAAAAAATGTAAAAAGTAGAAAAGAAAGGATTATCACTTATATATTAGGTACTTGTTTTCATAAGATTTTTTTTTTTGAAAAAACAAACAGAAGCTGAGGCAAAGTCTATTTTTGCTTAAGACTTCATAGAAACACATAGAATGAGAGTATAAAACAAATCCCGATTTCAGGGTATTAAAGACAGCAAGTATAATCTGCCTTTATATATTGTGCTGGCTGGCTAAAGGAAATACCAAGCATTTACAGTACTTTATCTCATCCCTTTTCCAGTTATTTGTAAGATAAAAAAAGCCAAATATTTCTATCAAATAATGATTAAGTAGTGTCCTGCTGATTGTGAGACCTTTAGCCTTTTCTTATTAGAACTATCCTAAGAGAGCATGACAAATAATGCAGGAATTCCCATAACATTCAGAACCTGTATGTTGTTCAAAGCTGGATGACATCTGGGAACACAACGTCAACACTAATTTTCTGGGAATCTAGAAATCAGTCAGACTTACTCTCAGACTTATTGCAACTCAAAAGGCTAGTGTTTTGCAGAAACATGTTAGAACTTTATTGATTATCCACGGTCAATAACTTAGCTCCCCTCTAGCTTATGCCAAGGCAACCACTTAAACTCTAGATTTACAGGTGTGTGCTTTTACCAGACTCAGATCTACTCCTTTTGGTAACTGCTTAACTGAACCAACATTTATTCTGCAGGCACCTTTCGGTGGCACTTGGCACTGTAAGTTACTTTGAGGTTTTTGCATAAATTTGGTAACTTAATTTATTGCAGATGAAGGAATCAATAGATAACCATATTTCAGAACATCCTTATTGTATCAGTGAGTAAATATAGAACACAATGAACTTGCATAAATTTTTGCCAACTTCAAAATTCCCTGAAGAATTAACAAGTGAGTTTAGAACAGGTAATTAGTTTTGTAGTCAATTCATTTTCCCCTCAAAGTAGTTTATTGTTTAATATTCATTTATATCTACAATCTGTAAAACTTCAACCACAAAGGACCAAAATAATAATAAACCCTTAATTCTTACCCTTGGCCTCTTTCCCTTTGCCTTTTGATTCTCTTTGCTTAAAATTCTTGGAATACCCTGGAGGACAACTTGGAACCATGTCTTCGGGAGGTGAACAAGCGGTGGTTGTGGTATTTTCATTGTTTAGTTTGTGTACTGGAGAAGAGTGTGTGGAAGCTGAAGGACTTGATTCTACAGGACTTTCTGTGCTTTCCTTCTGTTCAGTTTTTTCACTCTTTTGATCAATGTTGTCCAGGTGTGCGAGAGTTAATTTTTCACTTGTTTCTAAGGTCTTGGTTAGGTACACATTGGAAAGTTCTCTGTTGAAAACAGTATCTTCTGAATCCTCATCCTTCAACAAAATCAGAAGTTATTCTATAAGCATGATATATACAATCATTCACTCACTGATATTTTAATCCAGGATGTAAGGCTATGCTATGCTACACACAAACTTCTTCAGCTCAGAAAATTTTAACTTAATCAACTTGCAGATACCATCTAAATCAATGGAGCTGATTTTATTGGCTGTCCTTTATCCACTCCTACACAGACCTTTCCGCACATCTCAAATAATCTTTATCTAGTTAAAGTCAAAAACATTTTGGTATGTATTAGCTGTTCCAATTCAATGCAACCACTTCTCAGTCTAACTGAAGTAATTCAGTCTTTTCCCTCTATGACAGGGTCTCTCATATATCAACTATATACACCTCAAATTTTCAACTGTTTTCAAGAACCATGTTAGAACATTTACTGGTATACTTTTTTGTGGACTTAAATGATTATTTATGGAATAATAAAGCATTTCAGAGTTGTTTTGGTTTTGAAGAAATAACTAAGTTGTTTGGGAGGAAGAAATTAAGATAGATAAGCACATTTTACACTTTAACAAAACCTTTCAATAAAAAGAAAAATACAACAAGCTCGTGTACTGCTTTGAGAACTTCAAAGTAACTGTGCCACAAAGAACAAGTGAGAGATCACATATCTTGTGTGAGTCCAACAAGGATTCTTCACTTGACACGGAGTAAAAATATGATGCTTTGGTACAGTCTGAGTGAAGCACAGACAACACAACTGTAAATGCAGATAAAACTGAGCATACATTCAGGTTCCTGAATGCACAACTGTCTACAAATATCAGTACCTGCATATTTGCAGCCTGATGTCCAGCCCCAAGAGATTCTTTCAGCTTTGATCGAGAAGGTGGTTGCCGTTTTACTTTCAAAGCCAGCTGAGCTTTTGCTTTGTGGGCACTGGTGTCTAATCTGGGAGTATCCCCAACAAAGGCATCAAAATCTGCAACAAATATGTACTTTTTAAAAAAACAACCACCCACCTATTAGGCAAGCTCTCCAAACCACTCTCCAGAAAAATATTCAGAAGTTAAATCAGAATTACTCTACCTGTTAATCATATTATATGAAAATACTGCTTTATATAGTATTACAATATTTCAAAGGTTGGACTAGACGATCTTTCAAGGCCACTTCCAACCCCTAACATTCTGTGATTCTGTGTAATATTTTAATATACTGTGATAGCAATTTCTTATTATTTATATCAAATTTATTAAATTAAAGCAAAATTCCATTAGGATGTAACTGTACTAAGGGTTGAAAACAGATAAGAATTTGTCCTCTAAATGTATTTACCTACCCTTGTTCTTTAAAGCAGAAACTCTCTACAAAAAGTACCTAAGCATCTACCAAATCATTTTACAATATACTTTCCATTTGAGCCACCACCTGATATTTTATAACATTATGGAGCTAAAATTACAAGACAAATTAAAAAAAATCATAGCCTGTTCTGCTGTAAAGCCATAGCTTAAAATCAATGGGATTTTAACTGATGTATTTTGGTGGTCTAGTCCCACTAACATTATAATAGTGAATCTGAGGAACAGTAAAGACAGATCACTCTACATTTACCTCCTCTTTCCACAGCTGAAATACATTACTACAATAAAGTCTCCAAAAATGTTGGGGAACGTAAACCAAAATATTCATACTGACTCAGGTCGAACATTTAGCCAGCCAATAGGAAACAGCAAACACTTGACTTCTTTTAACAAAAAAACCACTATAAGTCTTTCTAATTTTTGTTACATCCAAATCAAAGATTCTACAACTTACTTACCAGAAATTAGCAAATCTGAAGAATTTGGTCTGTCTTCTATTGATTCAGTTTCTTGTTCATTTTCTTCTCTAATCTTTGACTGTTCATTATATTGGTCTGGACTCTGACAACCATCTTCCAATGAACTGCCACCTCCAAACACACATGGCATTCTCTCATACATTTTTAATTTACTTTCAAGCTCTGAGATCTGCAAGAATTAGAAGTCAGTAATGAGTTACAACTCCCCAAAACCACAGAAGTTTATTTCAAAATGCAATACTGCTTTACTTTTTCCTGATATATTTTCATCTGTTCTGCATGCGTCTGCTCTCTCTCTTCAAGCAGCCTTGAATGATCCTCTTCTTTTTTCATAAATTCTATTTCTCTGGTGGAATGAAGACATACATACATATGAAACTGTAATATATAGAAAACGTAGGTAAACACATACAATAGAAACATGCACAGCTGCATTTACTAATCTTAGTAAATTATGAGTAATTTGTGATGTCACAAAATGACCTATGTATTTATATTTATCTACTGACTTCAAAATAAAATACATGTGGCACTATAATTTACTCTGGCTTGAAAAGAGATGTGTTGCAAAACTTTTTCTACAATGTTACAGTCATTTCTCTACCTTTAAAAGTGGCAAGTTGCACACACATTTGAAGCGTGAAATACATGCACAACCACCATGATATATTTTGTTCTCTTTCACAAAAATACACAGATGCAGAGTATTTTCCTTCCAGAAGCTATAGCAAAACTTTTTGTAGGAAAATAAACTGCATTTCAGTTCTTCTACCTGGTTCATATCCTACAGAAATTGCAATGGCTGTGTGTTTGGAAAAGCAGCAATGATTACAAAAAGGAAACAAACAAAAAAGCAGCACTGCTTTTTGGTGCACGTCAAATTTTCTACTATTGCATGTCATTCTATAAGTGCAGTATATCTATACAAAATGCACAAATTTCAGGGACCTTCAAAGGAGTAAAGGGAATTTGCTAAATAGTAAATGGAAACTAGCATGACAGCAGTCATCTTAAGGTACTTTCGAACGTTCAAGCACATAAGCTTGGGAGGAGAGAGGAAAGAAGGCCTTTAACAAGGTCACCAAACAGCATAAAAATGTACCGTGAAAAGTAATGTTCCTGGATGTGGACTACAGAACAAAACATCATGCAAACTGCCTTTAAAAATAAGTAGCAAGTGGAGAGATTTGGGTCAAAAGAATCACATGCTTACAGCAACTACCAAAACAACAGGTGTATTCTGTACCATCAAGACACTTCTACAAGTATTCTGCAATTAGCTCTTGTTTAGCCAAGAGAAAATAAAGTAGAACAAATAGACAACAGGATGACAAGAGTGTTCAAGTTTTAGAGGTGTCTATCTAATAAACAGTATTACCTCTACTGAAAACCCCAAACCTGTTAGCAGATTGAAGATCCTGTTTTCATGCTGCCATTTGGATACATACCCCAAACTCTTAATTTTTCTCATTCCTTTTACTCCCCCATCACTGATTCTGACTGAAGATAGCTCTTCTTACATGCCCTTTGACGCCTACCCTATCTAGCACATTTAAGTTGGTCAGAGCTGGAGGCTTTTTCACAAACAGCAAAAAGGTACTGCTAAATTTCAAGTAGTCTTTCCAAAAGTACAGACACATTACAATTTCTCATCTGAGTTGCTTAAAAAAATTTATTATTGAAATATTAAATCAGTTTTCCTAAGCTTATAATCAAAAACAGCAGCAAATGTTTTTTGACATAAGATATTAAAGAAGTCAGCATGTATAGCCCACTGCTTCCCTAAACTCTGACAAATTAAAAGATCATGTGTTAAACGAAACCTAACCCTAGGTACCGTTGTCAGTTTTCCCTACAACACACAACACATGCGTGAAAGAAATAAAGACCTGGTAGTTTGGAGTACTTACTTTTGTTGGTAATCTTTAAGCAATTTCTTGGCCTTGTTGTATTTCTTTTCAAGGGCATCACACTGTTCTTGAGTTTCTTTAAGATGCTCATTCACTGTTTTGCATAAACTCTGTGCCTCTAACCAGTAGGTCTCTAACTTTTTAATTTTCTCTTTGCTTTCATCTAAGTTTTGCTGAAGTTGGGCCCGACTTAGCTTCCATTCATTTTTTTCTGCTTCAACAATTTTTAACTGAAAAGATTAATATTTAAGGAATTAGTCTAAATTAAAAGGCTAAATAAAACCTGGTTATTCATACATGTTTAAGCAGAGAATAGCTAGTAATAATTAGCTTGCTAACTTATAAAGAAATTAAAGAAAACCCAAGCTTTCTAATCCACTTATGTTAGAACCCAAACCCAAGAGTCTTTCACTATTTCCTCATAAGTATTACTTCTTTTTAAGGAGATAAAATTAGTAAGACCTTTATTGTTACATGATATTGATTTGTTCAAGATCGCACAATTTCTTAACACCTCTGGAGAAGCCTATTTTGATTACTTTCAAAGGCAATTTGAGATAAAAATCTTAACATGTGTAAACAAGTTCTCTGTCCTACTACTTTGATACCAATAGCTCTTTGAATAAAGGTAATGAGACCAGATGATCTTCCCTGGTACTTTGTAAGACACTGGTGTTTGTAATAAATTGTGATATATCCATTGCCTGCTTTGCTGGGACTAATGTATAAAAACACCAAACATTCCCTCAATCAAGGAAAGGGATGGGGCCCCTTCATCTTGCCAGCAGTCACATTATAGAAAGGAATGTGAAGTTTTCCAGTCCTTGGAGAAGTGAGCAGCAGGAAACTGCTTACTTTGTCCATGCTTCCTTTTTTTGGGGACACCATTTATACTGAGGAAATCACTCCTTTTGAAGTCAGTTAAGATCATCTGCTGATGGAACAGAGATGTTGTGAAAGGTCCAAGAATTTATTGAATTAAAAATGGGGCAGTAAGCTATACCGGCGCCAACATTTTTAGCAGCTTTTTAGCTATCCACCTGGGGCCAGGTTCAATAATACTGGAAGGAGGAGGCACATTGCTACAAATCAAAATCAGAACTGTCATAAGAGCATGAAAAAGTTTTTGGGGTCTAAACATTTTTGGGAGTTCTAAACATATGCATACTGCAAGAAAATCCCCAATAAATACTGCAATCAAAAATTGGTGGAATTTGAAGCACTCTCCTCTCCCCACTTGCTACTTTCCCCCAGCAATGTGCCACAAGTTGCCCTAGGGTACACATTTCTCAGCAAAGCAACACATAAGGGCAATAGAATAAAGAAGCTGCTCACCTACAACAAATATTTCCAGGAAAAGGCTATGCACAGATCTCCATCAGTGGAAAAAGCAGCAAAGAAAATAAGAAACCTTTTCTCAGAGAAAGAGAACTTGATGAACAAATCCTCACAAAAAAACCCAAAAACAAACCCAAAACAAAACCAAAAATGCTTTCCCCAGAGCAGGTCAAAAATGTGAGGAGGGAAAGAGGGTAAATAAGGTAGTATAAGTGATTTCCTGGTAACAGAAAGTCAGGTACAAGCCATTGTCCATGCGTGCCAAATCTATACCCAAAAAAGACTAGTTCTATCTACTGAAAACGTTCTCATCTTTGGGAGCTTGTTTTATAAAGTACTCCACTATGCTCAGTTCCACTCAAGCAGTAATACTGCAGCATTTATTTTATAAAGGGGTGAATTTTGGAGTTGGAGTATGTTTATTTGTTTGGTGGGGGTGTGTGTTGGTTTGCTTGTTTGTGTTGGTGGGGGTGTGTGGTTTTGGGGTTTTGCTTTGTTGGTTTTTTTTTTTTGTTTTGTTTTGTTTTTAATTCCATCACTGCATAGCATATAACACAGAGTACATAGAGCCTGAGGTCTAGAACAGATGACTGCCTTCTGCATTTAGCCTCTTCTTGGTAAAGTTCATAGGTAGAAATTAAAAAAATCAAAACGTGACAAACCACAAACTAAAAACATACCAAATAATAAGACTATTTGAAAACTTACCTTCTCCTTCAGTTGATTCACTTCAGCTGTTGTTACTGCATGTTTTAATTGTAGCTGAAACAAAACAAAATTGCATGAGCAAACACAAAATGAGAATTTAAATGCTAAAGTAGTTGTCCATGATTCCTTTCTTCTTCAAAGCACTTTTTATAGTAGCATAAAATCAACTTAATTATTTGTCAATTACAGAAATGATCATGAGCTTTTATTGAAAAAAATTAGTTGAACTCAAATCCAAATCATCTCTACAGTATTCTATTTGCTATGAAAGTTGATACATGACAACTTAAAGCTAAAAATCTCACCTTTTAACAATACTAAATTATTTTTACTTATCAGCACTTCAAAATAAGTATGCTGACTTTGTTTTAAAATTAAGCCTGGTACTTCAACCCTGTGAGGATTTGTGGTGTATTAGAAGTGGATAAAGGCTACACCTAAGCCAAATGTAAATGTTATTGTTAACACATCTGAAGAAAACTGTTAAGGTTTTTCTTGTATCTTGCTTTCCATCTGTAGCCCTGGGGGAATATTTTTTTTTTGGCAAGGCATAGTGCATCAAATATATAAAACCAAAATGAATTCATGACTATTCTTTATTTATTTCGATTATGTTAATAACATCATAGTAATGATTGTAGCTGAGAGCTTAATTGTACTCCAAGTAAATACAGCACTTAGGAAATGACTCTGCTATGTATCCTAACCTAGGAAAAAAAAATGTAAACGTTCTCTAATGACAATAACTGAAAGTTCAACTTCTACAGAACAAAGTTATCAAGAAAGCAAACTTAAGGAGGTCTTCAAAATAGAGATCTTTTAGAAAAATAACCTGATTTATGCAAAATGGCATCTGACAAAACAGTTTCTTTGCAGTGTATTTTTCACCACCAGAGTGAAAGTGATGGGGACTTAAATCTACCAAAGAAGCATAGCCCCCCAAAATGCCATAGATTGCACCACTAAATTTCACAGACCTGAATAAAACGAATATGTTTCTTTATAAAAACCTTGGGGAAAGGGAATCTAATTTTCTAATTATGCTAAATCAAGATTTAGAGTCTGGAACACCCTACTGGGTTTACAAATCTATTACTTCCACAAAACAGATCAGAAAAAAAAAAAAAACAACAAAAAAAACAACAGTAGAAAAGATCAACTGAAAAAACTCTCCAGACCAAAACCATGGTTATCTACAGAATCAAGTGCTTTTATGTATGCAAAGATTTTGTAGAAGACCTTAGGGACACTAGAGCAAGAAATTAGCTGTGGAGTTTGTGTCTTCCTGAGTGACATCTAAGGCAAATATTTCAAGGAGCATTTACTGACAACAGAAAACCAAATCTAAACCCACAAGTAGGATGTGAAGATTATATCCAACTTTTAAAAGGTGCAGATGCTTCCTTATTGCAAAGAACACTTAAGAAACTGCTACCATACCTCTTTAAATTTAAGAAGAGACTGCGCTGAATCCATATCCAGTGGTAAGCCAATATCTTCATTTTCAGGAAGATCAAAAACTTCTACCGATTTTCCATGGAAATGTGATTCATATGTATCATCATCATCATAGTCATCATCCTGAGAAAATGGGAAAGTTATGACATTCTGTAACACACACATGCACTTTGCATCACAGTAGCAGCAATAACAAAAGCACACAATTGAGGAATCTGAATAATTGTAATATTTTTCTTAACTAGTTACTACTCCTTTTTAATTTCTTATACCTACAATAAGTTTTAAAGATGCAAACAACCTGATTGAAGTTCCACAAGAGACCCAAGACAAGCACAAAAGAATCACATACAGCTGATGCTTAAAAATATCTTTTGAATTATTGATAAACTGAAGTATAGTAAGTAGTGATAATCGTGTGCCTTGATAATAGCAATGTATGAAGTGTGTTTTTTTCTTTTTTCAACAAATTGCCTGTTTTATCCATTTTTTGCTTTAATTTGACTCAAAAAACATTTATGCCATTTTCAGAGGTTATTGCAAGTAGTGGTAATCATGTACTTTTAAAAATATGTGAGTAGGTATAGTGTTTTACCTGCTCTGTGTCATCGTGAACATAGTGCTGCTCATACAGACATCTCTCTTGCTCCAAGGTCTCACTAATGAGGCGGGCTACTTCACTCTGAGTCCCTGGCTTCTCTCTCCCAATCAGAAACCTACAGAAAAAAAACAAATTACCTTGCGGGAAAAACCTGAAGATATGTTTAAGAAATTAGATTGCCATAATGTAGCCTTCAACAATGTTTTTGAAAAACTTTCAGACTATGGTTTTATACTCTCTATTCTCTACTAATGAGAAATTATAAGAAGGAAGTATTATTTCATAAAAATATACATACCTCACTGTGCCTTTGGTGTTTTTTAAAACAGTGGCTGCAAAGAACTGAGTAACTCCCACTAGACTTATGCCATCAACCTCAACAATCTGATCATTTACTTGAATTCTGCAAAATAAATAAATGCTTACCTATCAGTTCAACAACAACATTTTGGCTTGACGGATTTTTGACATGACAACTATCACTTAAAATGTATCACTAGTATTTATAATTAGAAATTTTGAGTCCCAAGAAATTAATTGCTTAAGAACAATCTCCTGATCCTCAGTTACTATGCAATGCATCAATTAAAATGTACATGGTATTTGCCTTCATATTTTTCATACTATTTACACAGTGCTCGGTGCCCTGGAGTGTCAACACAATTTTGTGGTATGTTTACACATGGGCATATTATAAGCTTTTCTCACACATGCTGTAAGCAGATCTACACTTACTTTGCCAAAACACCCCCTATTAAATAAACCTGTATTTTTAAAGAAAATGAACATAAAGCAGGAGTGCGTTTAACTGCATTCAGATTCTGTACTTCTACTCAGTATTTAGCATATCCAATCAAAAGAACTAGTTTCAGTTAGAAATTTGTAAAAAGCATAATCAACCCAGTGAAAAACTCACCGTCCATCTTTCTGAGCAGCTCCACCATCTGTTATTGTTTTCACAAAAATCCCTAGTTTTTCCAGTCCCTGATCAGCACCAACTCCCATTCCAATAATACTGATGCCCAGACCACTGTCACCTAAAGGATTCAAAAATCTAACATGAGCTGCGTAACACACAATGTGTGGGCTGTTTCAAAGCATTCCAAGTTCTTCCACAGAAATAAAAATTCACTTTAAAAAAAAACCCACAACATATTTTCTATCTAGTTGCTACTTAGTCTTTTACTCCTGCCTTCAAAGCTTCATGGTATCTGGAAGAGACAGTAAGATTTAGGAATTATATATATTTTGGTGTGGATTTGTGCTTCAGTAATATAGTCTTCCAAAATACAATTAAATATGACAATTTTCACTTAGTAGAGGCCAATTAAGATTTACTAAATTCAACAGAACTAGCCACAGATGAAAACCTGAACACACAATTGAAAATCCAAAACCTAATAAAAATTCAGGAAAAAATACAATTTAAAATTGTGTTGTCTTTTCTGTATATAGTATCTATTGCAAATGCACCTTTTTCAATTTCCACAGGAAATACTTCCATTTTTTCCACTCTTTTCTCAAGTTCATACTCAGCTGAGGCTGCCACTGGGTCAACTTCTTCATTACGTCTATCATAGTCTTCATTTGAGTAAGTACTGAAAACCTAAGAAAAAATAACAGAAAACTTTTAGTGCTTTTCCACTCCTTTCCAAACACACTATAACTGAAAGAAAATCAGTAAGAAAATTGAAGTGGTATTTTCAGGGGTCTCACTTTCCAAACAATCATCAATTTAGTAAGTACTGCTGCAGGACAGTTTCTAACTCACATAGAAACAACATTTCAGAAGTTTCAAAACAATTCCTTAAATACTTTGTGTTGTAAATGCACCAAATAGTTAAAAGAAATCAGTCAGGGAAATCAGTCATCCTCTTTTTGAGGTAGCATGACTTCTTCCTCTCTTCTTTCCTCCTCCCCACACCATCTTCCAATTGACTGCTTCAAACAGATGTATTTTTTTGATTTTGCAAGGGAATCATGCAGTTCCCAGGAAAAGGAAATGCCTTGTTACATACATTACTATTTTTAGTAATCACTCCAGCTGAACTTTTGAATTGTTAAAAATAAAAGATCAACAACACGACTTAAGTTTGAAATCTGGAAAGGAAGAATGAGCTGTACATAACATGATCTGGTTTATTTATTAACATGTTCATTAATTGCCTTTAAACTAATATGCTTGGATAGAAAAACTAAAAATACAGCACCTCCCCTTTATCTGAAAACCACAGTTTATCTGCTGAAGTTTTTGCAGGCACTGAGTGTTTTACTCAACAATGCTGAAAGACAAAAAGCAAAGACGGCTGCTACAGCCTGCAATCTCCCTAATCAAGAATGTGTAGTGCTGACACAAAGTTAATCTGCACTGGCTTGCTAAGGTTTTGCAGCTTTTACATTTTCCCACTAAGACTACCTAGACAAGTAACTTCAATAATGTGAATAAGACAGAATTAATTGTAATTAGCTGTAATCAGCATTTTTCCAGTGAATTTCCATCCACTACTTTATGGTGTTAGTTCTGCATGGCAGTAGCCTCAGTCACAGGAAACAGTTACTGAACTGTTTTAGAATGTTAAGTAATATTCTAAAAACCATAACCTCACAAATAAGGCAAGATAGACTCATTTCAAAATAGTAATTTCAGAAAGTAATTTTGAGTAAAACCATGAAATTACAAGGAATAGAAGAAAACTAAAACTCATATAACCAAAAGCCAAACAATGAAATAACAAAAAAGAAAAGCAAGAGTCAAAAGCAGAAGACAGAAATATTTATTGTGCATGTGTGGAATCATAACATGGTATTCATCTTTTATGAGACCGAAACAGTAAAACTGTTGATACTAATATAGAAAACACAGAATTACTCAGCAAGTTGATGTTGCAAAATAGCAAGAGTAACATTCAGCACAGTTAAAATGTGGATACTAAATAAGTGCATTACATGTTACACAGTTAAAAAGATCGATGAGAAAGCTAAATGCTGTTCATCCCTGTGCTGTGTCTGGCAGGCTGTGTCTGTCACTTCATGAAACGCACTAGGGATAAAAGAAATTCTTATCTTATTATTTAGAAGCCACTGCTATCCAGAGATCATAAAATTATTAGTGTGCAAGTGATATTTTTAAGTGATATGCTTTAGAAAGCAAGTTATTGTCTCTATATAGGAGAAAATAGATTAATTTTACTGTGGAAACCCTGTGAATTTTACAAGCCTGTTACCATAGCTTGTTACATATCCAGGAGGTTAACACAGTAACTTCTGGATCCCGTCAAGCTAATAAATGATTAAAAACCTTATATACCTATATAAACACACACACATATATATATACACATACATACATACATACGGCATTTCTTTTTTACACTAAAGACATATTTTCTCCAGAATGAATAAAAATATTTTGAATCCAAGAAGTTTTAAGGATTTTTAATAATTAAATTGTTAAAACACATACCTGAAAATGTTTAAGTATATACTTACACCTTGGACAGCAAACACATTTATTCAGAGGAGGAACACTAAGAAAATTAATCACTTTTCAAATGTAAAACTCGGTTTGTCTCCTCCTAACATCAACATCATCAAGATCAGCATTTGAAAGAACTGAACATAACTGACTGTAAAAAAGACCCTGCTTGCTCCCTGCTACCATACTGAACAAAGTGTCTTCCTTGTATCATCTTAAGAAAGAATAGCATTATCACAGAAAAGCAACAATGACCTTGCTCGATCCAAACTCTTAGCAGCACATATAAAGCTCTACTTAAGAGCTATGTTAGTTTTAGCAAAATGTTAACTTTATTAGAAAACAAACACTAATTTACAATGTGTGTGCATGGAACTGCTACAGAGTCAAAAAACATAGTCCAAAGAACTCTACTGCCATATTAGTTTCTAGTAGATAGAATTGTTTGTGCCTGATCTAAAGTAGAACATCACAAAAGTAATTAAACAGTAAGATTTAGAAATCAGTATCTGCCCAGAGGGCTTACAGTTAATTGGAATGGAAGCACTATCAACATCACTTTAAAATTCACACTTATTAGGGCAACCATTTGCTGGAAAGCCTCACAACACCTGCACAGGCAGTTAAAAGCAACACACAACAGCTCAGAGAGACTCTGAAGTGTCTCTGACACCCCTGCCTGGATACCACACCCAGTAATGATTACACCTGTTGCTTCACATTTCTTCTGAAACACAACCCTGACTTTGAATGTGTGAGTTTACTGATACACACTAAAGCCAAATATTCAAAAGATAAGTTATGGCTCAGGGAAAATTATCTAACAGTGAACACAGTTTCAGCTTTTGAAACTGAGTGCCTTTGTGATGCCCACCAAAAGGTGAAGTGCCCAAACTTGAATAATCACCTGAAACAGTAGTACTGAAGCAGGACTGAAGTATAACCTGCACTTTAGTCTTACAAGCTCCCTCTTTAATTAAAGTAGACATCTCATTACCCCTAGCCACCCTTCCTTCTGTTCCCAAAAGATACACACTTAGCATGTTATTATCACTACTTGTCATTTAAGCAAAAAGTGACTATACCTCATTTAAGGCAATTCATGCTGTCAAATTCTTTAATCACCATATCTTGTGTTTTTTTTTTCCCCCAAGGAAAAAAGGAGTTATGCTTCTCTTCAAAAAGTGTTCAGAATGGTTGGTAACTGTTGAACAGGTTAACATTATAAGCCACTACACCCAGTGTAGCATTTCCCATTACTACACAGGTGGACAGGAAGGCTGTGCACACTTAGGCACTTGATCCTGTAGCTCTGCATGACTTAAAAACCTCAGCCAGGTTAAGTTTACACAAAGGCATAAGGTCAACCTTGCTTCAGACATACACTACAGATAATTTCATGTCAGTCATTTAACCATAAATAATTTTTAAACCAATCTCACTATTCTTTGCACTTAATTCTTGACAAAACCAGAAACCTATTATTCTCTAATTCTGTGTTTCACTGCATTATCAAGGCACTGGAGCTAGCTAGAGGGCAAGAAAGACAACATGATACCTGTTTCAATCAAGTTATGCTACATACTCTAGAACAAGCCACACTCTCGCTTTTTAAAACCCCAATGAAGGAAATAGCAAAGATGGAGAAAGCATCCACTCAGATTCAGTTCACTGATTTTACTTCATTTCAAACATTCTGAGCAGAAGTTGAGAGATGTTCCACATTCTTCCTCTATGGAAATGGAGCTCTGCTGTGACCTGGTTGTACTGAGGTAGCATTGCTTTCTGACTGATAGAGATGGAAAAACACCAAATAAATAACACTACTAGAAGAGGCAAAAAGTACTCGATACCACATAAAGGGGGGACATCCCCACAAATGACTGCTGAAGACTTTATATATAAAGGAAGTGATTTAATTATGAACACACATAAGTTTCACAGGTGTCCTGGTACTACCAATTTAAGCCTGGCAATCCAAAAGGATTAGATATGTGTATTTATTTATAATTCACCATAACATAAGTCTTGATCTGATCATATCTAAGTAGCAAACAAATTAGTAAGAGGAACTTCAAAAGAATAACAATGAACACAAAAATAGTCCACTGGCTGTTTTCTATGGGACATAAGAAGAATTAGCAACAAAATAATCCTGCCATACCAAATCAACTCAATTAACTAATCTGCAGTAATAGTGTCATTAGCAGTGATCAATGCTCCGGGTTTGAAAAGGGGGCTCATCTCACTACACAAAGACACATCAGAGGGTAATGGATAAAGACGATTGATGAATAAATCTAAAGAAACCGCATTTTGGCTGTTGGAATAATACTTTAGAAGTCAGTAAAAAAAGTTAACAACCCTGTAAAAAAACTCTGCTACAGTGACCCTTCATGATCTCAAGATTACAAAACAGGTACTCAAATAATAGAGATGCACATCTTTTTATTGATGTCCTTCTGTGCATTCACCACCTCCTTTATGTTAGAATTATATGAAAAGGGTTAACTTTTTTTCATCTCTCAGAAGATAAACTACAAACAAGTTCCACCTACTGCCTGTTCATTCTTTATCCAGTCTAGATTAAGTAATTCCAGGTACTAATAACAGCAATCATCACCAGCAAAAGGTCGAATCTTTTAGCACCTTAACTGTTGAGGTAATAACTTGTCTCCTTTAAATTCACCTTTGCTGATCTTTGCTACCTCGAAAAAGCATCTTCTGACTCCCATCTCCCATGAAATGCTCATTCACCCCAATTTCCTTCCTCCTGCTACCTACAACAATTCTCAGAGCAAAACAGCACAGGCTGAATGTGTGTAGTGATCAGCTAATATTAAGTACAAGTAACTTAAACGTGGCCTACATGAATTTGCAACTCTGATGCAAGTGCAATTTTTTCCCAAACCAAGCAGTACTTTAAGAACATTTTAAGAATACTTTAAGAATCTTCTTCAAAAATATCTCTCTCTTCCCTGTCAAAACCAGATAAAACTGCTAGGAAGTTGGAGAGACTGAAAAAGGAGTGAGGACAGACAGGCCATTCTCACTATCAGCTCACCTGACATCCATTGGCATTCTCTTATTTGCCTATAGTTCTACAGAATCACCAAGTATATCAAACAGGGCAGCCAGGATGGCATATCCAGGGAACAGTTCAGGTAGAAATACAATGAAATATTAATGTAGAAAGTCTGTCCAGCAGTGAGCTGGGTTATGAAAAGAAGTTCTTTGCTTTTTCTGTTCTGGTTTAGATTTCTGCTCTACAGTTCCATAACCTGGCACTGGATTCTTAACCAAAGACTCTCAAAATGCCAAATCAATCTACCATTGTAAAATATGTACATAAAGTATTTCATTAAAATCAAAGCTTGAGTTAAAAGTGCTTCTGCGTGAAGAGCTGAATAAGACTCACAGAATCATAAACATAACAAAGACCACAAATGCATCATGAATACTGAATACAGAACTTTTTAAAACCAGGTAAACATACATACAGTAGTAATTACATTTAAGCTTAATAAACATTAAACTTTTATGAAAATTGAGATGTGAATAGAAATTTAAAGATCATCTTTTCTCAAAAGATAAGAGACTTTAAAAAAAATGTTCACACATGAAAATATGTACCTTCTTCCTCCAGTTAAAATCTATGTTTTTTAACAACTCACACTGTTAAATCAACCAGCAGGAAATGCCATACTCTCAGATGCAGGGTTATTTTTTATCAAAAGTAGCGTGAAGAGTTTGAGATAAAAATACAAAGAAAAGTTGTTATGATGTTGTCACAAATACAACATTGATGCAAGCAAGCTTCAAAACAATTAAAATCCTTGAGTTGCAACAAATTGTCACTGCAAGGAACCAGAAACAAAGCACAGTGGAAATATGCTTACAGCATTTGTGTCAAGAAAAAAAAAAAAAAAAAAAAGCAGATGACTTCCCACGTACAAGTCAATTTAAATCTACTCTCAAAACACATCTCCATTTTCCTAGATCAATGTACACCCACATTATATACTTTTCTTAATGCCACAGAAGTACTTTACTGAAGTGCATGACTGATAGCTAAAATACAACTGACCATTTATACAGTGATGAATTCTCCAATACCTAAAAAAACAAAACAAAAAACAAAAACAAACAAACAAAAAAATCCAGAGTTTGTATCTTTCACCAGTTAGTGTTATTTTCTATCCCTTTCTGTGTATGACAGTGCAAGAATAGAAGTTACAGTCCAAAAGTCAGAGAATGTACAAAGCTGAAGCACTATTCTGGAACATTTTTTTAGAACCACATTGACCTAGAAGAAACTGTGCTTCCCCTAGAAGTGGCACGTATTTACAGATACGTTGTTATACAGGAAATCTAATTCAAGTGTATCTTCATTTACCGCTTCATTAACTTCCACAGTAAACAGTTCTGTACTAAAAAGGCTGAGCGGCATGTCAGCCTGAAGAAGATTACCATTAGTGTCCTAGCTGTACATAAACCAGCTCTATTCTGATGTGCAAGACATGGCAAGGATTTCTATGTCCTCTCAGAAGCTTCTGATACTTGGGCTGGTTAGGACACCACACAAGCTATGAAACTGTTTTCAATTCTGTTATTTAAGAAAAAAGTTTAAACTTCTGCTCAGATGTGACAAATATAAAAGTAAAACCTTTATGCAGGTTTGTGCTTTGGGTTTTTAAAAAACTATTCTTGACTTAATGATCTTAAAAGAGAAAATTAGTCACAAAAAGCTGGGAATGGACACTCCCATGCAATATAATCTGGATAACACTGCTAACTAAACAGACCTGTGGAAGCAATGAGTAGCTGTGCTATCTTTTGAGCTTACCTGAGCTACAGAATTTCTAAGGATCATAAATCATTGCAGAAGTTAGTCATAGTGCTATTAAAAGTTTCAAGAACAAAGTTTGACACAGTCAGAGGTAAAATCATCCAAAGAAGTTGATCTGGAAACACGCTTTTTTTTTTTCCCAATGGAAAGTTCTAAAACTACAAATGTCAAACAATACTCAGTCATTACATTTATATTAATTAAAGCTTTTTGAGGTAATCATATAATTGAAGGTGAGTTTAATCTTGACATTACAAAAGCAAACTGAAACGAAAAGGGTTGACAGCAGTTACCTGACACCATTTGCATCATCTCTAACGCTGATGGCTTAGAGTTTATTCAGAAAACTTCAAGACAAAGACAAATACAGTTCCCTTCCTAATACCTTGGACAGCTGAGGATGCTTTACATTCCTTCCTGGCTTCATATGTGGCAACACAGGACTAAAAATAGCTCATGTACCATAACAGAAACTCAGTCTGTGAAGTTCTGCTAAAATCTACACTCTCTACAGTAAGGAAAACAAACAATGGAGACAAAGTTCCTTAAGGTCTGAAGAGATCAAACAGTAGCAGGACTTAAAGACACAGGCCACACAGAGCAAGTAAAATCTTCCCACACATCATTTATAACTAGTTTCTATGGAATTGAAATGTTCTTTTTAGAAAGTTTCACCTATGCTTATTTTCATAGGCACAGGGCAACACAAAAGCATGGAGCATTTCTGTAATTATGTTCCATCTTTCCTTAAATTATTAGATCAAATTATGTTCTTAAGCCCTGCTACAGATGTCAACAATTATGGATCTTGAGCATGGGTCAGATGCAGTGCTAACAGTATTAGCTACCTCATACATCCCCTGGGAGCTCCAGAGTCTCCTTCTGTTACTCAAAAGCCTTGCCAATTTTACAACTGACTAGAAACTTAGAAACAGGTATATTAATCAAATTCTCTAAATACTGGTTTTAGGATGTATAGGTAATAGATAATCCCTCACAGACACATATTCAGCCTCCCTTTCGGGTACAACAATTACAATGGGCAGAGCTCCATCACTGTAAAACCTTGATGATCTTACAATGTGCTTTTTCGTCCATAAACACCTTCTGTATATTTTGAATTCTCCAGCTTTAGAAGGCACCTACTAAACAGCTGCAAATGACAAAGATGGTTTCTTCACCATCACTAGGGAGTTGCAGAAGGAAAACAGGAAAAGCACCAAGGCTAGCCTGCCCTCTCTCAGGAGCATCTAAGAGGAGAAACTCAAACCTTCTCTATTGGCTATGGATGTCTGGAATGGCACTCACATTTCAGTCAAACATCTTAGTCTAAATCAAGATGAATGAAGAAGCCACTAGGATACATTTCTCACTATGGCATTGCTCAAGATGCGGTGGGGACCAGGAATAATCTTTTACTACAACTCAAGATATTTTTTTATCTTCCAATTTAAGATGCACTAAAATTTATGCATGAAGTCGAACGAGATATTTTCTACTGTGAGATGAAGTAGCATTTTCTGAGGAGTTAATGAGACATTAAAAGTATGTTACTAAAAAAAAGGGTTTAGGGAAGTGCAAGAAAAATTTTATTTGTTTTATGGAGCACAAAAGGAAAAAAAAACAAAACAAAAAAAACCACAGCACATATACCAGGGCTCATTCCTACTAAATATCACAGAAAATACAAAACAAAGAGGCAGAAAAGGGGAAAACCCCCATTGCTTAGGCATGAGGAAAAGAGTGGGACAAGCAACTGAAAATTACGTACAGAAAGAGATCCATATACCTGTTTTAGGAAAAACACAATCAGGTTTCACTGAAAACAGATAAAGTAAAGTAAGTATCACAAGTTTCAACTTAGGACATTAAAAAGAAAGCTCACCATACTGCTATTAAGTACATTTTATTGTGCCAGTCCAAGTAAGGTAAAACTGTTATTTTTATTGGAAAACTGCTAATAGTTGCTACTAACATTTCAGCTCTTGTTGTGTAATTCATAATCTGATACAGGTTGGTTCCTGTTGCTTTCAGAGAAACAGGTGTAACTGAATAGCGCCAGTTCTCAAGAACTGGATTTCATCTATACCAGAACTTCCATCACAGTTGGCAGAAAGATTTCTACTGATCCTTTCAACTAAGTCTGGAACAAATGTAACAAATATGAGTTTGTTACAGCCACTGCTTCAATAGGATTTCAGCACTGATCAGTAAAAATCTGCCTGCAGCAGGAAACCAGCAATCGCTCAACAAACACACATTTACAGTAGACTCTACATGGCACTTTCCTTAGATACTCTGCACAAATGTGAGAGGAAATGGACTGATACCCCTCTGGCTTCCTTACTAGACTTGTTCTGCAGTTTCCAGTAGCAGCACTCTTGCCTTCAGCATTCCAGGCACCACTAAAGCAGCATTAACTACAAGAAAGCCATATAAAGTCAACCCATCTATGGAGACACTATTAAAAAAAAACCACATGCAACCAAACTTGTAAATACACACAAAACGTTCCTGGGGTACAGCACTGGCTTATGTGTAGCAAACTGGGAAATGACAACTTTCTGCTGCAGCGAGTACAGGAGTCACATAATTTTTGCATGCCTCTGATCAGTAAAAGTGAGTCCAGACTATGAATGAACGAAGTATAAAAATCGTTTATTAAAGATCATGTTTTTCATTCATATAATATAGCAGAAGATAAGCATTCTTGAGAAAGCCCAGGCAGTTTCCCATTTCATCCTGATCTGCATCTCCCACTTCCCAAACTTTAAGAAGATCTAGAACGACTGAAGTCTGCAACAAGACTACAGGTAAACATAGTATGAGTTGTGGAATGACTTCTGTGGTATTTTTGGTGAGGGAAGATCAGATACCTAAATCCATTTTACTCGCAAGCATTGTAACTTGCGCTGTTTGTCATTATCCAGCCTACCCTGCAACTTCTGCAACTTTGCAACTCAATGTTAGCACTTCTGCAGCTTGTTCACCAAGCCAGTATCAACAAAACAAACAACACATACACGGTTGTGATTACAGGTAATTCTAAAAGGCTAAATAGCTGGAACCAGTGGTTTGATATTTTATCGGTTAATTCTGAACATAAGAATTGTTGAAAAGTTGAATCTGAAGGTTGCTATAGGGAGTTTTGCTTTAAATTTTGTATAAACGGTAGAACTGAAAAAATCCTTCCTAATGCGATGCCTCAATTTTAAAGAAATGATGTGAAGTATTAAAGGTCATGTGTTTGAATGCATTCCTGAAAATGTCCAGGAAGAAAGATCTCATGTGTTTCACTATCCTGACTATCTTATGAAACTGCTGTGATTCAGAAACCATTTGAATAATTTCTAATTTTCAGAACTAGAGTGGTTCTAACTTCTGTCTTAGTTTTGAATAAAAGCCATGAATGTAAGTTTTTTTTAAAAAGCTTTTAGAGCTTTGGAAAAAAAAAACAAACAAAAAACCAACAACAACAAGTACACCCTGGGTATTTTTTAAAGAAAAATAACTTTAAATATAAAAATAAAATTCTAGAGTAGTTACCTTGATAGGAGCTGTTGAGAATTTGACTTTTCGGTCTGGGTCAGGATCCTCCTCCTCAGAGAGCCCGGGAAACTCCTCATATTCACTGTCATACATATACTCCTCTCCCTCCAAAATTTCTTTGCCTTCAGGCCCTTGGATTTCTGGCTCTGTATTCCTCTCATCAAAAGCTGAGTTCTCTATTCCAAAAGCAGTTAGATTCTCGCTCTGCTTTTCCACCACCTGCTCCTCCTCTTCTTCAGTATCCCCTTCCTGCTCTAGAACACCCTGAATTTGTGTAACTGCATCATCTCCCACAGACATTCCATCTGGTTCTTCCTCTGGATTGGTCTTGCTGCCTTCTGTAAACTCTTCTACCACTTCCAATGAATAGTAGCTCCTCTTTCCTTCCTGTATGTGACATCTGAGCAGCTGATCCTCTTGAACAATATGATCTTTCTCCAAAGATTCTTTTTCACGCCCTGAGGTTTCATCTTGTGCAACCAGCTCTGTACAAGTCTCCTTCACAGGAGAAACCCGGGAGAGGACACTATCTGATTGCTGAACTTCCTCACCAGGCATACTGTCTATATCCCATAGGCTTCGCTCAAGTTGCTCTTTTTTGTCTTTTTCAAGTGCCTCACTCATCTTATCTCTGAGGATCACAGACCCTTTGGTGGATGCAGCCTTCTTTGGACATCCTTCAGCAACAGCAAACGAATCCAAATTGTGGTGGCCTCTCAAAGGGTCCTGATTCTGAGGACCATGATTCTTGGAAATTTCTTTGGATTCTTCAGTATCACTGTCAGCCAGAAAACTTTCCAGCCTTCTGGAAATGGGCCCTGCATTCAGGAAGGAGGATTTGGAACCACTACTGGTATGTTGCGGCTTCAACTCCTCATAACTTTGATTCTCAACTTTCTCCAGTGCAACTGGAAGACTTGTTTCTGTACTAAAACTAACGTGGTCAACCACACTGTTGCAATCAGAAGTTGAACTGCGTCTCTTCTTATCCTCACTTCTTTCACATTTGCTGGGGGAATATCTGTCCACTGAGCTCCGTTGTTTTATATTTCTCTCAAATAGCTTCCTGGTTTCCGAAAATTTTTCTGCCAGGGCAACTTTGTCCAAGTCTGCCTCGTCATTAGTACGTATGACCTTGTCAGTAGCAGGAGGCACAGACGATGAATCCACAGGACTGCCACAGGGGCTTGTACTTGTATTAAGAAAATTATTTTTTTGGATGAGGAAAGATGGACTACCTGGAGAAGGTCCATATTCTGCTGATGTGGCCCGGTTGATTAATTTGTTCTCAGCAGGTGGACTGCTTTCACAAGGGGGTGTGGAAGAAGAGCCTCCCATTTGCAGAAACATATTTTTGATCTTATGTACTCTGTTGCCATAAGTGGCAGCTCTGCCTCGACTGTGTGGGTCACTTCCCCCTCCATTGGAAGAGATGCTCAGCTTCTGATGCAAGCCTGTTTTGTTGGAAGCATTTTCGGGATTGTTTACACCATCAAAAGAGCATTTGATAGCATGGAAATCTGATTTATAGGCATTTCGGTGCGGAGAAGCACTTCTTAAAGTCCTTTCCCCTTTGCTTTCGGTTTTCATCATTGTCAGAATGCAAGCTCCCGCGATTCCTGAAGAATGGGAAGGATGCCTTCGAGGCACAAAGCTTTCACCCTCCAACACCAGGCAAGGCAGATGCCACAGAATGTCCGAAAAGCAGCCTTTCACTCAGCCAGCCTCCCCGCTCACACTGCAGTGGAGCACAGGAACACGTAGAGAGAAAGAAATCACAGCACGTAAATGGCCACATCGGGTATTATCCCCGGCGCGGATCGCGGTATCCGTAGAGCCATCTGCAGAGAGACAAGAGTTGTCGTTAACTCGGGGCCTCGCCGGCCCCGACACGAATCCGAAACTCAGAGTGGGAAACGCCGTTCGAGAGCTCCCCGTGGGATAAAGGCCATTGTGTCCGCCGGGACGCGCGGCCCCAGCTGCTCCCAGCCGCCCGCCCGGACACTTATCTGGCGGCTCCCGAGAGGGATGCGGCGGCAGGCGGCCCCCCGCCTCTCCTGGCTGCCTGCCCTCCCGCCAACGGCTGTCCCGAGCCGAGCCGAGCTGGACCGGACCGGGCCGGGCGGCGGGGGAGGGGGCAGTGCTTAGCCCTTCCTGTCGCCCGAGGGAGGCTGGGCAAAGGCCAGACCCCGCCGCACGCACAGCGGCTCGGCGTGGCGGAGGGGCCGACCGCCCCCGCGCTGCCCGGAAGGGGGAAGCCACAAGTTTCGGCCCCAAGTTGGGGCTTCCCTGTGGCAGCTCCTCTGCGGCGTAGGGCCTGCGGGGCGCGCAGCGGAGCCGCCCCGGCACCTAGTCCCAAACTTTCCACGCCAGCCTACCTGGGGAGCCGGGGTCTCGCCGGCTCCTTCCCTCAGCGCTCCCGGCCGCCCAGCGGCCGCACGCTCCACG
>WBNM01020602.1:0-27711 GCA_013399055.1 Ramphastos sulfuratus
ACCAGAGTGGAGTAGAGGGGAAAAATCACCTTCCTCGACCTGCTAACAACACTTCTCTTGATACAGCCCAGGCTGTATGACTGGCTTTCTGGGCTGCAAGTTTTCTGGGCTCATACTGAGCTGCTCATCCACCAGTAGCCCCAAGACCCTTTCCTCAGAGCTGCTCTCAAATCAGTTACAGCCCAGCCTATATTGGTGCTTGGGATTGCCCTGACCCAGGTGCAGGACCTTGCACTTGGTCTTGTTGAACCTTACGAGGTTGGCTTGTGCCCACCTCTCCAGCCTGTTTAGGTCACTCTGGATGGATCCCTTCCCTCCAGTGTCAGCCACATGACACAGCTTGGTGTCGTTGGCCATCTTGGTGAGGGTGCACTCAGTGCCACTGTCTGTGTTGCTGATGAAGACTGGCCCCAGTACCGATCCTTGAGGGACTCCACTTGTCATCAGCCTCCACTTGGACATGGACCCATTGACAGTCACTCTGGGTACAGCCATGAAGCCAGGTTTTTATCCACTGAGTCGTCCATCCATTGAACCCTTATTTTACCAGCTTGGAGACCAGAATGTCATAAGGGACAGCATCAAAGGCTTTGCTCAGGTCCAGGTAAATGAAGTCAGTTGCTCATCCCTCGTCTATTAATGTTTACACCTTTTCACAGAAAGCCACTGGGTCAGTCAGGCACAACTTGCCCTCAGCAATAACTGGTCCCGTTTTCTACAGCACTTATACAAGGAGAAAAAAAACATTAAGTGCAAAATGCCTGTCAAAAGGAGCAAGCCTCTAGGTATCAAAGCTTCATGCAGGCCTAGCAGCCCTCACTGTGCTGTCAGTACTGGCCAAGATAGAGCCTGCAAACCTGCAGATGAACTCAGAACAGCCTCAAGCTGGAAGTCCAAAGTAAAAATCCCAAACCGAACATCCCCACCACCCCCAGGCATAAAAGTCACTTTTAAACTGACCAAATACAAAAAGAATTTTAAAGAGGCTATCAGGAATAACATTTTAAAAGATACATATATGTATATAGAGGCTACACCAATTTCTCAAATATTGCACAAGCCAACAAGTAAATAGGCAGTGAAGGACATGAGCTGAATGCAGGAGCTGCTCCATGCCATTAGCTGCCATCCATACTTTGTAGGAACAATGCAAAACCAGATTTCCCTATTTGCCACAGACCACCATACCCATAATAATAGCTTTTCCCCTTGTGGTCTTACACATTCAATCTACTTTCCTTGAACATATTTTAGCAAGCTATGTCTATATGAAGCTTTCTCCCGATAAGTCAGAGGTTGCAAATGTACTGTTTCAGTAGAAGTAAGGTCCCTGTAGAGAGATACTTGTCAAAACCTATTTAAACCGAAACAAAAACCTTGACAGCTTTGTTAACACCATATGTTTCTTCGTAGTTGCTGCATCTCTGTCCAAACCAGAGAAGCTTACCATTAGGAGAGAGAGGAAACTTCAGCATCTCTAGTTTATTTAGTACTTAAGTTTCTCAGTCAACACAGGGCCAGCCAAAGCCATCTGCTGCAGCGCGTTTTGTGAGCCACACTGTACAGAGACCGAACACTTTGCCCAAGCCAGCCAGCTGCCACCTCATGTTGGTGGATTGGTTGATGCCTCCACAGGTAGCCAGGTCATTCCTTTTTACTAGCAGTTTTAGGATCTGTTCAGTCCTTAGAGCTCTAACGTTTGATGGAAAAACACTTTATTCCCATTTCTCCCCTCTGCCTTCACCACCCAGCATATTCTTGAGTAACCAATAATCTGGTTGCATGCAGTTTTCTGGTTTGGTCTTTTTAGAACTTGATTTTTAGTACACTTTTCGCCTTGGATGGGAGCAACATAGATCTCATATTCACCAACACAAATGGAGTCTACAGGTACAAGGACTCTTTACACTGAGCAGTAAGAGGGTTAAAGCAACTAACTGAAACCAAACCACACATTTTTGCAACTAAGAAGGTGCCTCTGCTGGCCTGCAGTAGACTTTAAAGTCATGCCTGCATCGCAATTGTTTACCTGCACTTAACAGTGAAGCCCTGTTAGTGCTGTTCGTTTTCTCCTTGACGAGGTGATAGCGTTGCTGTGACTGCTGCTCAGTGAGATCCTAACTAATCCAGAAGGTAGTTACCAAAAAAAAAAAAAAAAGAGCTAGGAATATCTGCAACTACAGCTGCATCTTCAATTTCCCTTCCTTATGCAGTGGAGAAAGGGCCCAAACAGACTGCATTTATAATATTTCTTAGCCTCACTTGTCACAGCTCACCTCTCCTCCAAACCAGAGCACCCCACTAGCATCTGGGTTTGTATGATAGGTCAGCTCAGATTAAGGAAGTATCTAAGCTGCAAACAGAAGAGAGACTGAAAGGATACTTATGAGATAATTTTCAGCATCTCAGTGCAGTACCAGCAATAAAAATTCAGTTCAGAGACATGTTATTAGGATTGTAAAAACGGCAAATGCTCAGGTAGAGTTCAGATAAACCTCTCATTCAGAAGACATTTGGTTATTGCATGCAGGGAGTTTAGAATTAAACCTTAGCTGGGGAAGACAAGTCCCTGGGCTGCTTCATTCCAACGGCTTTGAAAGGAAATCTTCTGCATGACATTTTCATATGTTGGTCTTCCCTTCCTACCTTGTTACAGTTTTCCCCACATCCTACATTTCTATCTTGTGTTGTGCCTAGCAGATATGGAAGCAGATAAATTCATCCTATCCCATCCCAGTTCCAAGCTTCAGAATGCAGGTGCAGCCAGCACTAAGGAGATGAAGAATTTCTGAGAAAAACCAGGAAGTGGTGTGCAAACCAAAACATGTGACAGCTGATGACAACCAAACTGTTGAATATCCTCTTTTACTTTATTTCTTTAATCCTGCTTCCTTCACTTATCCGTGCTACTATTTTCCTCATTATAGCCCCCAAAATTCCAGTTTGACAGAATAGTGCTGGGAACTTTGCTCTGTTCCAAGGGCAGCACAGGAAGGCAGCTCCCAGCTCACAATTCCCCTGGCTACTGCTGAACAAAGAGCAAACTTGTCAGCAAGAGCACATGTTGTCAGAGTTACTGGAGAAGATGCCAGTACTTTACTCAAGAAAAATAAAAAACAAGTCACTTCTGTAGCTACAGGCCTGTAACACAACACCTGCATCCCTCTGTGATAAGGAGAGGCTTGTATGAACTGCATTTCATACCCAGTGAGTTTAATTTGGATAATATTTAGCTTATGGCTATACCACTAAGAGCAGCAGGGGATTCACCTTCATTCAGTGCTGGCTGAGTCACAGTCGCTGTCAGCTCTGTGCATTGGCTTTGCCACCTTGCAAGAGAAAGCAGCTACGGCTCTACCATATAGGCCTCTCCTACAGATTATGGGGAGTTTACATGGCTCTACAGAAGCCTCACATGTCCAACCTGTACCTGAGGGATCACCAAATACTGATGTATCTATGGCTCTCTCAAGGCTGGATGAGGGGAATGGCTTGAAAACCAAGTAATACATTGGTGAGACAATCAGAGCAGATAATCACCAAACAAAGTAGGTAATGGTGCTCAATTCTCTACCCTGAATGCTGTTTTCCAGAATTCCCATCTGTGTGGACAACCAGAGTCCTATACTTGCCCCGCAAGGGCCAGGATATGTACAGATGTACAGAAGATTGCAAGGCCTGGGGAAAAAAACAAAATAAAAACAAACAAAAAAAGACCCAAAAGAACAACCACACACACACAAAAAAAACCCCACGAACAAAAAAACAACCAATAAAACCACCAAAAAAACTTCACTTCCCTCATTCAAGTCTTTTGAGAGAAGGAATCAAAATTAATGTCTGCTTTACATGCTTTCTACATTTAGATAACAGAGAGCTCTCCTTAAGTTTGTAAGCCTTCAAGCAGAAATGAGGCCAGACACAGCTGTGGCAGATTCACATTACTGGAAAGGAAGCAAGCAGAATCCAACCCCCAGGCTGCCTATTTCCACTGCAGCAGGCTAACTATACTGCTGGCATTTATGAGGTGTGTGCATTCGTAACTGGAGACTCACTCTACTATTCCAGACCATGAAGTGAAACGCCTTCATACTGCTTCTACAATAAACACACCTAAGAAATACAGAACACAGCATTGTTGCCACTTCTGACCTCTCAAATTAGAGGGAAGTCATGTGATTTCAAGTAACAACATACCCATCCAAACGTTTTAGTGCAGTTGTTCTGTGATACAGGAGGTCCCTTATCAGCTAGCTGCCTTGGGAGTTTCCATGGTAAATGCAGCACACAGAACACCTTGTTTAAGTCTGTCCTCTTCAGGGAGGGAAGGAGAATGGAAGGTGTTTTCAAGGCTGTATGCAAAATATGTTTTTGAATAAAGACAACTTCTTATTCTCCTATGGTTTAATGATTCCTGAAGGGAGATTTTACAGTTTTGTGAAGGTCAGTATATCTGTACCCAAAATGTTACACCAAACTGTAGCACATTCACTTGCTCTTGCTGTAATAGGTATTCTTCAAACAAAGTCTTCAAACAACTTATTTTCTTCACTTTTTCAAGCATGTTTTCTAGTCAAGCCCTTGTAGGCTGCATCAAGGGGTTTAGTAACAATGCTTATCAGGATTTAATCTCTAAAATATTGTGTGTTCTTTCTCAGTCAAAGGGAAACGTCACATTGGTGCAGGGTCGTCAAGACACACATCAACATTCTCTTTCTCAACCATGATACTTCTTCTTGAAGTCTTAAAGCATTAATAGTCTTCCAAACAAAAACAAGTTATAGAAAGCCCAGAAATGTCAGTGAAAATTATGGGGAATAAAATCGCCAGAGCTTTAGGGTGGAGGAAAAAGGAAGAAAACATTTGGCTCCCAGTTATAAATAATTTAAGACAACTCAAAAATATCTGTACAAACGCACATACAAAGAGAAAAATCTCATATTCCACAGATGTTGAGAGATTCAGCGACCTCTTGGGGGCACAGGTGGAGGATTAAAGCCTTCACAGCTTACAGGCCTATAAAAAGACAAAGAATACAAATGCATTTAAAAAAATATTAAAGAGCAGGGTTCTCAAATAACATGTTGCATGCAATAACATCATATCTAAGAATACTGTTGTGCTGGTTTGAGCTAATTGGAATATTTTAATAGAGAAAATTATATTACGGGCTGTGAAAGGAAAACAGTGGTGATGTCTACTTCACTCAGGCTTACTGAGATGTTTAAGAATAAGAACTCAAAACAAAAGATAAGTCAGTCGGGCTTGGCGTCTGGGGCTGTCTACCAGCTTCTGGCTTCTCCTCTCTGCCGATTAATTTCACTAACCACCTTTTCTTCTAATCCTCTGGCCGATTCTCAAAATTCTCCTTACGCGTAAGGCAAACCTTGGGGTAAGGTATAGGGGTGGGGAGAAGGTGGAAGGGTGGTTGGGAGCCCCTCCTGGGGTCTCTGATTTCTGGGAGGGGTGCTGTGTTTCTGTATTACCTTTACTTTGTATATTTCTGTAAATATTCCTGTATATAGTGTATATATCTGCTTGTACATTGTGCTGAGCTGTAAACATAGCTTCATCTAAACTTCCAGCCGACTGACTTCTAGTCTGGGTCATTTTACAAAGTGGGGGGGGGCAGGTAACTCCCAAACCATCACAACTGTAAAGGCAGCAGTCATAAAAGAAGTAAAAACAGGCTATCAGTGATTCAACAACAGAGCAGATGCCAAGGCACAAGAGCCCTGTTCCTTTCCAAGTTATTTCTTTCACTCTTCAGCTGTTGTAATTCTGCTGTTACAGGAAAGAGATGCTATAATATGTGGTTAGAGTGAAACTTCAATAGTATAGTATCTTTCTCCTGAAAATTAGATGAAAAGCAATAGGAAGAAATCAAAATATTCAAAATGTTGGTTTCAGCTTTGTTTGGGTTTTTTTTCCAAACTAATTACAGAGAAATTCCTACCAGAGCCAAGCCAACACACAGAACTTACTGCATCCACACATTAGTAATTACTGTTTTAGCAGCTGGAGAATTTTATTACCATCTGTACTTACATAAGCCTCTGGGACTTGGACTTCATAGGCTGGCACTGGTTGGACTAGGGGAACATTTACAAGTTACTGATGTTTGCGGTAGTCTGATCAAATCAAGGCAAAACCCTTCAATACCTTTTAGAAAACCAGTGTGGTTTGTTCTTTGAGGCCAATCAAACACCTGTGCTTTGGAGACATCTCAAATTTGCAAAAACTCCAAAGGAATGTCAAAAGGGAACTCCCTCTGCATTACACTTTATATGTTCCAGGAAGTACTAACTCTCTTCCAGGGGCAGGACGCTACTCCACCCGGTCAGTCTCAGTGTGGTAAGCACTGTGTGCTTCAATAATGCTGCCCACAGCAGTGCGTGAACTGCAGGAGCAGTGTTGTTATAGGCACATTACCAATTAGAAAACCAATTTCACCAAGTATTACCAAGTATTTGCATCAGGAATGGTGTGGCCAGCAGGAGCAGGGAGGTCATTCTCCCTCTGTACTCTGNGAAAAACAAGATCGTACAATTTCTAATAGTGTGTATTTATGTAGTCTAGTAGACTTTATTGTAAGACATTCACTTCCTGCCATGCTTTCTGCCCAAGGCTTCCATATTGATTCACTGAAAAGCTTATGTTTGAGCTGCATTTTAGCTTTACCTGCTTGCACCTCGAGGAGGTACTCTGGGAGGCCTTTCTGGTAAAGGCAGCCTCTCTGCTTGGTGGGCTACTGGGCTGCGGCTCCTAGTTGTTTCTGAGATTTCATTGTCCTACAGAATGAAGAGAAGAGTTTACACAGCAGCAGTATTTGGCTCTTGTTAAGATTCACAACAGAAGTGGCTACATTTTGCCATTTCTGCAATGCAGTGCCACCCCTGAGTAACTTTGCTTTTGTATGAAAACAAAGCCATGTACTTAAGAACAGTGGCCCAATAAATAAGACCCATGAGAGCTTACCTCACTGTCCCCATCCATCCCACTGCTGACACTCAAGATGCTCCGAGTGCTGGAGCGGTTACTTGCACTACCTGGAGTAAGCAAGCAAGACAAAACAAACTGATTATTAAATCCTGGTGATTTAACTGCAAATCACTAACCCAGGATTCCTCATGCTCACCTCTTACACACATCATTTAGTGCTTGTTTAGAGTAATTTATTTCTCCTGTTATTTTTCACATGTTCAGGATTCAAACAATGGGATTTCATACAACATAGACTACAGGGCCAAATCACTCAGCTTTGCTTGCTTTCTAGCAAATTTCTGCCCTATCTAGGAGCAGGCTTTTGGTTAAATGATCTAACTGAAAGGATGCAGTGCTGGTATCAGCTGGCAAATCAGGTAAATATTTTCACAAGTGTTACACACCCAACAGTTATATACATTTAATTATCAGTCCCCAGGTCCTTAACAACTGCGTGTAGGTAAAAAGCTTTGAGCACTGTCACATATTTATTTCTTGAGTGAATGACTGCTTGTGTGGTTGTTGTCCCAATAGCTTTTACCATTCCCTCTCACAACAATCCTTACTCATCACAGGAATGTTTCATACTCTATTTCAGAGATAAGAAGACTGTTCCAGCAACCTTCAGCAACCATTTATGCAAACTCATTCAACCTGTGTGGACTCACAGTGGGGAAAGCTTTTGCAACATCATGCCATTCTGAAGGGGACAGCAACTCAGAATCATATTCTACACTGGCATGGCTGGTTTCAGTCACAGATACACTGTGTTCTATAGGGCTGTGCAATACTGGACACTAAAGTTCAGAAACCCATAAAATGAAATGGAGGCTATGCAGGTTTTCTCATAAGATGGAGTCCCTCCCTAGTCTGGGTGAGGTAAAGCTTATCAGCTGGTACTGTCGTGGTAGGCCTGAAAAGGCCAAGGTGGGCTTGTACATGGCCTGGCTTGCCCAGGCATGGTCCCCTGCCCCACCGCGCCTTCTGTGCTGGGGGTGGTGGCCACAGGAAAGGGGACAAAAGCCCCAGCTTCACCTAATATGGGCAAACTGGGCAAACTGCCATCCTGATTGGCTAATCTATGTCCAAAGGCCCGTCAGTCTCGGGCTGAAATATATAAAGGATGAGCAGGTAGCACAAGCTCTCTCACTCTCTCTCTCGCTCTGCTATTGTGCCCGTGCCTGTTGAGGCCCTGATGCCTCCACGCGGTCGGTCTGCTACCGAGAGAGCCAGGACTGACCAGACAGCATGACACCGTGCCGAGACTGCACATCGAGACTGCACGTCCTGCCTGCANCAAACAGCAACACTTGAGAGTACTACATAATGTTAGGGTCCATTCTCCAATTATGCCACAGGAATGAAAGCCAAGTTGGACACACTCTGGTGGCTCAGTACACCTCCTCATATGCAAGTTACTGGTTCAGTCAGCTACCTCTGGTACCTAATTCTGGACATTCTTGTAAAAAGCCACAAAGGTAGTAACCTCACTGGGACTCAGTTTTCCTTTCAGAGGACCAAAATTATCATAATGATTTCTGCAAGAATTGCTCAGTCTGCAGCAACATCAAGAATTCAGGCATTTAATTTGCACAGATTAACGTTAATAAAACCCAAATATAATAGAAACATGCAGATAGTCCAAATTATTCAAGAAGTCCCACAGTTACCAATGAGAAATGCTGTCTTTTACCTGCAACGACCAAGGAAGTAGCATGTAGTGACTGGTAACCACGCCCTTCAGACCAGAATAGCACCCTGCCTATTGAGTCACTGTGAGAGACCATTCTTTTTCCTGAGAGAGCAGCTGCTGTCTACTTTTAAGAACTGAAAACAAGTGATACACTTTCCCTGAAAAAAATCAAGGGAAGCTTTCACTCAGCTTTCAGATTCTTCTCCTGCAGAGATGCAGACTCAAGATGTCTAAACCATTTGATGTACATGGAATTGCTTTTACAGGTTTGAGAACAGCCAGCCTAAGGCATGCAGGGTTCAGGGTGGCTGTGTCAGTTCTGGGATTCAGGAACACAAGTCCTGTCCCCTGAGCTGACTCCAGAGTCAGGCTGGAGAAGTGTTTTCCCCCCGCTTTGCAGTAGAGAGGGTGACACTCAGGATTTCCTTACTTGTTGTGCTGGATGTACTTTCTGTTTTCCAGTCTCCTCGCTTTAACTCCTTTTTTGGTGGGAAAATGTTTTTCCTGGGGGTGTATTCATATATTCCACATTCTGGTTTCCCCAAAGTATTATAAGAATGTCGAATGGGTACTGTAATTTCCAAATCTGGAAAGGAAAATAAGCCACTCAGAAGGGTCTATGCAAGTATAGTCTCTAAGAGACAGCTTTGCACCTGGGAACAAAGTTAAACACAATCACTTAAGGGCAATCATAACTGTATATGAATGAATTAAGATTCAGTCTATAGATGTGGGCATCCTTTCCTCAGTCTGGGAAACTGAGGACTAAAATGACCTCCCTGTTATTTAGCCAACAGGTACATGGATGTGAATGTTAAAGCATCATATAACTACAAAGACATTTCTGCCTGAAAAACCCATTAATATTGTTAGCTGCTCCATTACCAGAGAATATGAGAATCAGAGACCATTACCTGCACTTTTGTCCTTTTTTTGCTTTTCCATTTGCCTCCTGGTTATGCTGTCTCGTAGCCGTTTCAGATTTTCCTAGAAACAAAAGATATTCTTTTCAGGGTTTCGGATGAAAGAGGACAAACAGCTGACAATAGCAATATTATATTTCGGCTAACTCTGCAACCAAGCTGTAACAAAGCCTGCTGATCTTGGTGAAGTCCATACCATGTCAACAGGTTTTAATGTATTCCCTTCAGAAATTCGTGTGTGCCTTTTAGAAGCCAAGTTTTTTTCAGATGTTCACTGTGTATGTTAAGATCAGGTTCACAGACTCACAGGTAATTGCAGAGAAGCAGCATATTTGGCTTAGAACTCCCCCTATTTTCTCTTTCCACTGTGGCACTGGCACATAAACAAGACCCATGATCAAGTAACTGCACAGTCCTTTCTGTGCTAATGAACAGAGAATTCTAATTGAAGGGACAGAGGAAGCTTACAGAACAAGAGGACACAGCCTCAAGCTGTGCCAGGGCAGGTTTAGGCTGGATGTTAGGAAGAAGTTCTTCACAGAAAGAGTGATTGGCCATTGGATTGGACTGCCCTCGGAGGTGGTGGAGTCACCATCCCTGAAGGTGTTTACAAAGAGGCTGGATGAGGCACATAGTGCCATAGTTTAGTTAATTAGAAGGTGTTAGGTGATGGGTTGAACTCGATCTTGAAGGTCTTTTCCAACCTGATTAATTCTGTGATCCCAGAATTCAAGGGACAGTTCAGAAAGAATTCAGGTTGTCCCCATTGAAGCAAGAAGGGATATCAAAAAATGTAACTGGGACAAAGTCTCTTCACCATTGTGTGGCAGTGTGTGGTACCTTACTAGTAAGGAAAGAAAAAAAAAAAAAAAGGCCACAACTTTTCCAGCAGGGAAATATGTAATATAGGTAAGAAGAAGAAACCCCTGAATAGGTGGAAAAGCAGACAGAGCAATTGCTGTATCATTAGGCAAGATCTAGAGCAGAGGCTTTGAAAGCTGCTCATGGCACAGAGCATGCCACTTCACCTCTGCTTTAGAGATCTACTGAAGTAACAATGCATTCTTTATCAACAGAAAAAGGGAATTCTCTGTTTCTGGGGCTGTTGCTAGACCTTGTCTAGTTGCAAAGAACAGCTGGACAGCTGCAAAGTAGCTCTGGAGCCATCAGTCACCCAGAGAGGGATCTGACCATCTACGAGATACCAGTTTAAAGCCACTACACCACCTGGGACACCGAGTCTTCACTGATCTGAAGAGATGGGAACTGACAAGCTAAAT
This sequence comes from Ramphastos sulfuratus, assembly GCA_013399055.1. Classification (NCBI taxonomy): domain Eukaryota; kingdom Metazoa; phylum Chordata; class Aves; order Piciformes; family Ramphastidae; genus Ramphastos; species Ramphastos sulfuratus. The sequence goes on from WBNM01020602.1 coordinate 10,881, forward strand.
GCTCATCACACAAGTCCCCTACCAGCAGGCAGGTGCTAGGTGGCCTCTGGAAAGGTAATTTAGTCAACTTGATTTGGTACAATTCCTAGTGTACAGAAAAAAATAACAATACTACTGCAAGACAAATACATCACCAGAACAGCTACCCACTTCCTGCTGCATGGGAATAGTGCCTCTGTGCCAGGAAAGAGTTCTGGTAGCTGGGGCACTGTGTTAGCAGTCTTCCTGCTACAACCAGGAAACAAACATACCTACACTGAGTAGCCTGTGATATATACCTGAAGAGACAACTCTTGTTTCTTAAAGGAGTGGAATAAGCCTGTACCTGCTGGAACCGGAATGATTCTGATCTCTTTTTCTGATTCAGCTGCCACTCCTTAAAATGAAGCACAGCTTCATCAACGGTGAGCATGCCCATTTTCACCTGCTCCTGTAATGTAATCAGCTGCCGTTGACCCGGGGTTTTCATTCCAGCAAATGGATCATATATGCTTGATTGAGATAGGTCCCTTACAGGCCTGACTATTGTCTCTGAAGAGAAAACAGAAAAAATATTATTGAACTTGTAGCACCTGCTCTCCTCACTGAATACAAAGAAACTCAAGCACCCCAGAGGTCAATACATCAGTATTACAGACTGAGTGCTTCCCTAACCAGAAGGCCATTTTGTCCTTATTCCACACTGCTATTTGTCAGGGCTAAGTGCCCAACTGAGAGGTAGCCTTGTACACAAATATGTCCCAGGAATAATCTCTGTTCTTAAAAACATAATTTAAGTGAGCAGCCAAACTATACTCCTTAAAGTGCTCTGTTTCCTCACTGCAAGTATTTCTCTCTCTTCAGCAGTCTACAAAACAGCTCTCACTTTGGCAGTGGCAAAGCTAGACTCTTTGTATGTAATCTCTGCTATGTAACTCCTGAAACAGTAAGATGAAAACCATCCTACTGATGCTGGCTCTTATAACTCATTTGCATCATAAAGAGGAGTTGCCAACACATGAGATAAAAGTTCAGATGTGGTTCCTGGCACTCTCATCATGCATAAGAGTGAAAGAATAAGGGCACAGTTTTGGAAGTGCAGAAATCAATGGCAAGCATAAAGGTTAAACCTGGGAAATAACGATCAACATGCAGTGGCTCTATCTAGAAGATCAAAGGGGCGGGACATTGACTCCATGAAGTAATATAGGTCATAAAATAAAAAAATACTTCAGTGATCATGATGATCCTGACTGAGGATAAACTGCAAAACAGGGGATATCTACAGTATGTGATAAAAGGGTAGCCCCTCAAGCTCTGCAGTTATAAAAAGTTCCCAGTGTCATGTAAAGTGACGAAAGGTTGAGTCGTTCATATAGGACTATTATCCCCAAAGCCTTGTAAAACAAACTATTCTGTCACGTTCCATGCAAATGAAGCGATTTCAGCAGATTTGCTTTTAGATTACCAGAAAGTTTTCAGAGTGAACTTCTGACTCACCTCTCTTAACTCTTGCTCTAGGGACATAGAGATTCTCAGGTCTTTGAGCTTTCTGTGCAAAAACTAAAACAAACATGCATTATATACCAAAATGCATCACATGAAAACAAAAATAGCAAGGATGAATATGGGAAGCATACACGTCTGCACTGCATTACAGCTTCTGTTACCCTACTAAATCTATAGAAGCAAGCGAGGTAAAGAGTTGTACAGTACAACTCCCCTACTGACCTCAAAGAATTTAGCTCAGCCATCTCTAAGAGAAATCTGCCTATGCTTTCCCCACAGTTCTGATGTGGGGGGAAGGAAGAGTCATTGAAGTTACTCTCCCACATGTTACTGTAGTTCCTGTTAGAAATTTGTGAAAGATGACCAAGATTTCCAAAACTGCCCAGCAAACTGAGAAGGCATTACTTTTATAAATTTCAATTAAACCCCACCTCAGAGGGAGGTATTGAGGTGTAGAATCACATCTTGTACAAATGCTACAGAAGTAATGATGCTATTACAGAGCGGCAATGTTTCCATTTATTAGCTTGATTGTGCCCTTACAAAATCAGGATTTTTCCTATCTAATTGGATACATTCAAACCATCCAGGGGTTATCTGTTGTCCTGCTGCTTTCGACAAGCTCAGGCCAAGACTCTAGGATACATATCCTAGCCCTTTGAGAGTAGGCAGAAGGTAAAAAATAGAATTCAAATTGGATCCCAAAGATAATCCATTTCCAGAGCCAAATAAATCAGGGAGCTTAAAAATGTGTAAATTTTCTTGGTGTTTATTCAGCAATCGGAGTCTATGTCAAGGGCATTCTACAGCTGACTATTCTACAGTTAGGTCTTGGTTCCCAACTCACTTTTGGAGATGTACAGCTCATTGTCTGGCTGTGGAGAGCTGGATTCTGGTCTTGGAACAGGAACTGGAGGTCTGCTAGCCACTTCCTGTGGCAAAGTATCTTGTTCCACTGAGTAGTATACATCTTCACTGAACTGCTGGTAAACTCCTTCCTCTGAATTTGGCACATCCACACTACTACCTACAACAGAGCAGAGTACATAAAAAAAAAAAAATGATCTGTCCACTTCACTGAACAACGGATCCCTCCGGATGCACTAGGTACCACATTCTTATCAGGCTGGCCATTTCAAAGGCAAAACCATTCGGTTTTGCAGTGAGATAAAGTGCCAAAGCCCTTCAAGATCATCAACATCTAGTAGCCTGTGTTTGCCACTAAGCCTGTACCACCTGTTTTGGTGAAGAAACCATTGTGGAAATTCTGTCTTTAAGAACTCGAACATTTCGTTCCATTAATTCCAGCTAATTAGCATATTATAACAGTTAACAAATCAAACAGAGAACTGGTTTCCAAAAGCTACTTGTATTTGTCTACAAAGTGCTACAGAGAAATATTCCTTTGTCTGAAATGAACAACTGTCATCAGCTGACAGTATATTTGATCTCAGAATAATGTGTCTCAAAGTGGGAGCTAAGGTCTGGCTTTGGTCAGAGAAAGCAGAAGGAGCACTGAAGAGGCAGGATGTAGACCAGGTTTCAGAGCCAGCAGTTCTTTTCCTCTTCCCAGGCTGCTGTTTTCAATGGGCAGACTTTTGAATAAAGCACCTATGTTAAAAAATTCGTCTAACAAGCAGCACTAACTTGTGCTGCTGTACTTTATATTCAGCCTCTGTCCACGAGAGGAGCCTACACTCACATCAGAACACCAGAATTAATCCCCATTACTGAGATAAGGACAAAAGACAGCCATTCTTGAATACATAATAGCTGTGTCCTTATTGGTATGGAGGGGCTGGCACTAGAAATCACTCCCTCTCTTTAAGAAACTAACTGCATTTGTGACATCACCTCACAAGCTGCTTTTTCTGTGGTGCCTTGTTTACCCGCTAAGGCAAAATTGTCCATGCCAAACAGTATGGACTATCACCTGTCCTTATAAAGATGAAGAAAAAATCTGAAGTTCCATTTACTTGCTTTAACTATGTGACTGCCTTCCCTCTCTCCAAACAGGTCTCACCTTCCAAAAACTTGCGGAGCATCGAGTCTTTCATAGTTTGAGAAACTTCATCTCTGGCAACTGGAGTGTCTGGTTTGGACTGAAGCATCTCGACATCTGAAAAAAAATAATAAATCAGTAAAGTGAGTTTGTTCATTATGTCCTTAAATATGTGAAGCAGTGTAACATTATAAAATTAAGTATCTCTGACTGATCATTTGGTTTATGGTGGAAACCAAGGACCAAGCCAGGCAACTGACATTTGCCTCAAAAAAGGCTCCCAAGTTGGTGTGTTCAGTCCACTCTCCACAAATCTTTGCCAGCTGCCCAATGCCTAGGCTTGCAAAGTTCTGACAAGGCTCCAAGCAGGCACTGAGGATTAACTATTATTGAGAGTGTTTTGGCTAGGTGAAGGTTTTGGCCTATGCACACTGCTCCTGAGGCCAAACAGAGTGGAAACTCCGTGACTTGGCAAAACAAGACATTAAGGGCAATTTGCCCATGACACAGAAGATAGTATTTGTTTTGTTTATTGGATAAAAGTCAAAACAGCTGGCTCAGTTAATTAGTTGGACTGGAAGGTATTCAGAGGTTGAAGTTCTAATTTAGTATTGAGAAATGAGGGAGAGCAAATGATAAGATACTTTGTTAAGTCAGTGTTTTGACATGAAAAATTCCAATTTTATAAAAAGGGTCAAGTGCATTGTACTCCTAAAACTAATCCTAAACCTAAAAAAAATGTTAGGTAACCATGCTCCTAATAATATTAAAAACAAGAGCAATATAAATGAATTGTTGAGCCTTACCAATACAAACAAATTGTTGAGGCATACTGTAAAACAGCTGTAACTATGTAAACTGGATGGTTTGGGTTACATGACAGAATATGAAATATTTCCCTACAAATGTATTTTTAATATTTGCTGACCTTTCTTACTTTGTTTGTGCAAAGTTAAAGAGATTATGAGATAGGAGTAAGAATATGTTAGCAAAATTTTGCTTTGCTGGAATGTCACAGGGTTTTTTTAAACAATAATTATCATCAAAGAACACATGGACAGTCACATGAATGCACCCAATCTAGCTGTAACTTTACAGGAATACCTCCAGCATAGCCACAGCAATACTACATGCTGCAGCCTAACCACACCAAGAGCATCTCAAGGGTGCTGCAGCTCATGCCAAGTTGTGTGCTGCTGCAGATAATCTGCTCATCATCAACCTAATATAAAGTTCGTTGAAGTATTGCTGCACTACGTGGAAGGACAGATTTGACATTTGAGCATACTAAGGTATCAGCATTACAGAATTGCCTATTTCTGTATAGCAGTTTTTCTACTTTGCAGACACCTTGATTATTTTTAATATAGTTTCTAGGAATGAACCTGTAGCAAACACAGGTTTCTTGCATTAAAGTGTTGAAAGTTTGGTCTCAAGAGAATAAAAATGGTGGAGGAGGGAGAGGATATGCAAAGGAGTAGAGTAAGGGCATCACAACTTTTATGTGAGCTAGCCTCTGCTCTTTAGGTGCTGAAGGTCTGCAAATTACAGAACAATGTGTTTAAGCCAGTTGAAACTCTCTAGAATAAAGGATTAAATCTCTGCCCAAAACTCACACTATCTAGGGTCTGAGTGCCCACACATTCACAGATATGGAAACAGTGCTAAGAGTTTGGACTTGCATCCACCAGCTTTAGGCCACTGCCACTGTCTGACCTCAGAGAGAGGAAACAGAACCTAACTTTTTACCCAAGTAAAATATCATATCAATGCACACACCCCAGGCAGTTTGGTCTTCACACAAACCAGACAGGTTTTCAGCACTGTCAAGAGCACTTGCTCTCAGAGCCTCTCCTGCATACAACTTCGGCCTACTCAAAAAAAAGTTTGGCAAAAATCAGCAAGAGGTGCTGGTGAAAAGAAAGCAGAAAAAGCACAGCACTTTATCTGATGACAGCATCATCAGATGCTACCAGACTGATATGATGGAGATAACTCTCTATTTTTGGTATTCAGCTGCTGTGTTACAGTGTGTGGTACTCAGCTAAATGACATTTACCTGCAACCTGCACCAACCTGGAGCACATTCTGAAAAATTATGTTTGACTTTACTGGTATTTGAAAAGTGTAATAAGAGGGAATTGCTCTTCTGAAGAGGGAACAATAAGACTGATGATAAGAAATCAAAGAAGGCAATTCAATTTCATTATTAAACAACAGCAAACAAGGTAACAGCAGGATCTAGAAAGTTGTCACTAATTTTGTTAGGAGTACTTTGTGATCTGTAGTGGGCATTAAGACCTAACTGGGAAACAACACTCCCCTCCAGCAGAAGAGATGGCAATATTCTGAAGATGAACAAAACATTTTCCTTTTTTTTTTTTTTTTTTTTAATTCTATCATTTATATCAGAACTGAAAGGGACAACCAGCAACTCAACACAGGTATGTTCTACTCCCATGTAGCATCAGTTTAAGCAAAATTTAGCTCCTGCACAGTTTACGCACTTTCTCTGTAAATGTTTCTCCAGGAAAAAATGCAGAGATACAAAACCAGCACAGAAAAATGCATTGAAAATTCACAGGTGGGATGAAGAATACAAGAACTAACAGAACACTCTGGTATTCAAGTATTTGCTACTGCTTTTCACTCATTACAATGGCTCCAGTCCTGTGTTTACCTTATTCTCAAAACAATTCCTGCCAAACAAATTGACCCTGTAGTACCTAAGCTTCCTTTGATCAGTCTCTGCAAAACTGTTGGAAGTTTATCTTGATCACAATAAATAGGCATGCTACTGCAGTATTACTACACTTAAAATAGCCAAGGTATTGTCCTCTACACCACAGCCATAACTACTTACATAAGGGCTAATCTGACCTGGAGAAAATACCTCAGCAGAAGCAGATTTTAATTTAAGTCAGTACAAAAGCTTTTATTTCTAATGGCAGTTCTAAACCAGTCAAAACTCTACTGATTTCAGTGAGGGTTTGCCTGTGTCAAGCATTGCATCAATTTCACCTTACTTGTTACGGTACAGGTAGATTTTTGTGCTGGTTAGTCTCTCTCTCTCTTATCTATGTTTGTGTCCTTGCTTTTATACATCTCAGCAAACCTGTGAGTGAAGCAGACATCACCACCATTTCCTTTTCACAGCCTATAATCTAATTTTTCTCATTAAAATATTCCAATTAGCCTCAAACCAGCACAATTTTAAATACTCTTCAGGCAAGCTGTAAATATTCTTCTGGCAAAGACCAAAACCACGTAAGAAAAACCAGGTACAAAGATTCCTGACTAGAAGGTAACAATACATACAAAGAACTCCAGAAGCAGCAGGAAAAAAAGTTCCTTGCTGAGGTGTTTCAGACAAGCCATATACTGCATCTTACCAAAGAGGAAAACCTTGTGAAACACAGACTCATTCAGCTCTGCTTTTCAGTAAAGGAATCATAAGAGTCTACTTTAGGGACAGCTCAGGTTTCCACCATTCTAGTCCTACTAGCCCTATAGAGCCTGCAGCAGCACATCTGCACACCAGGAGAACTTTCTGATGCTGATCCCAGAGACCTCTGCCACCCTGCTGACGTGGCTGTGCTTATGGAAGTTTCCCCTAAATGACATATACACCTCCTGGGCCTTTGTTTCAGAAGAGACTTAAGGAAAGCAGCCTGACTTAGGCTTCAGATGCACAACCTTCACCACTCCACAGGAACTTCTCCTAGCTCTCCATTTCCATGCCTGTCGGCCAAGCACCCTCCATTTCATGCATTCATCCAAAACGGCAGCCAAACTCTCTCCTGAGACCTGTGACAGCAGGAAAACTTGTGCATTTGAACCGTTTAACTTAATATGGTTCATTTGACAGAAACAGGCAAGGGGACAGAAGCAACTGAGACAGCAGACTGGGGGAAGTGGTGGTCATGAGCAGGGAAGAAATGAGCACCTTAAAACAGTTATTTCTTTCACCAATAGTTTGCAGGGGTGGGAAATGCTTTTCTTGACAGCAAGGAATTATCATCTAAATCTGAACAAATATGAGAATATTTTCAGTCTAGTTCAAACGTTATAAATTAGAGGGAGCTTGATTTGAATCTACAAAAGAAAGGAATACTCCTTGCTTAGTTTCTGGGAGACCTGGATATCTCAGGAGTGGAAGACGACATGTTTGGCCTAGTGGTTTTAAGTATATTTTTTCCCTCTTCATAAATTTAGTAAGTTCCCCATTCAGAGGTGCACTGACTTCAGGCAGCACTTCCAAACACCCAGAAGCTCTCACTTCCATTACTGTAAACAATAGCAGCTTTGTTCCTTAGGAGTCCAACCTGTCTTACTGCTTATCTCCACTCGAAGGCAGAATAATCCTGGGTTTGCTAGCAAAATATCCTCACAACAATCAAACAAAACTTCACAGAGAGGAGTTTATGATTTCAAGCTGAGAACTGACAAAAGTCTTACGGATTCTATAATCGAAAAAAATTTGTATTTTATAACACTGTTTAATCTAAAAGAGAAGAAAACCAGCCCAAGACAGATATAGTCTATAAGGAGAGGTGTTTCAGTAAGAAAGCTTTTCCCCTGAGCCAGATACTTAAAACTGCAGAAACATTAGAAGTCCTTATGCAGGTACTCAAGCTAAAATAAGCTACACTCTCTGCTTATCATGGGAATCATAAAATTTACTAGTGGGATGGTAAAGGGCAGGTAAGAAAGAAGAGCAAATTTACACTTGCTTAATACAGGTACTTAACTTGAAATTTGCAATCAGGTGATTTTGCCACTCTGCTCTAGCGAGACCTCACCTGGAGTGTACTGTGTCCAGCTCTGGGGCCCCCAATGTAAGAGAGACATGGACCTGGTGCAGCAGGTCCAAAAGAGAGCCACAAAGATGATCAGAGGGCTGGAGTACCTCTCCTATGAAGACAGGCTGAAAGAATTGAGGCTGTTCAGTCTGGAGAAGGGAAGGCTCCAGGGACACCTTATAGCTACATTTCAATATCTGAAGTGGACATAAAGGAAGGCTGGAGAAGGACTGTTTAGAAGGGCTTGTAGCAATAGGTCAAGAGGCGATGGTTTTAAACTGGAGCAAGGTAGATTTAGGTTGGACATAAGGAAGAAGTTCCTTACAGTAAGAGTGGCAAAAGAGTGGAACAGGTTGCCCAGGGATGTGGTTGAGGCCTCATCCCTGAAGACATTTAAGCTCAGACTCGATGTGGCCCTGGGCAGCCTCATCTAGTTGGAAGTGTCCCTGCACACTGCAGAGGGGGTCAGACAAGAAGACCTTTGAGGTCCCTTTCCAAACCAGTGCAATCTGTGAATCTGTGAACATTATTAATGGAATCACAAGAGTTAAATATCTGCATATCTATCAGAATTAGCTCTATATTTTTAGCAATAAACCAAGTGGATAAGTGTAATGAGTTTTCAGTTACAATCTTTTTGGTAAATCTGTTTCTAGATGTTCACTTTCTTTTGTTCTCAAGCCATTGAGGTAGAAGCTCAGCTCTTGTTTTTCAGTTGTCAATAAAATCACATCTGTATCTATAAGTATCTGTAAGTCAGAGTGTCCCTGCCTCCCTGGATCTCAGGAAGAAAAAGCAGCACATGGTAGAAGATTTGATATATTCTAAATGCTAATTCACTTGCTTAAGGTTCAGGGAGTCCTCAAAGCACTGAGGAAACAGATCTTGATCTTGCACACTGGCAATCAAAGACAGGCTTAGAGCAATTTTATCATCCCACCAACATCAAAACTAGAGCATGGTTTCCTTGTGGTGAGAACAGAAAAGCTATAACCAGCCCTGAACTCTGAAACTCAGCTGAGGCACTACTGCATATAAGAGACAGATCAGTTTAGGCCTCTTGGACAGAGGCTCTGAGCAACCTGATCTATCTGAAGATTTCTCTCCTCACTGCAGGAGGGTTGGACTAGATAATCTTTAGAGGTTCCTTCCAACCCAATCACCCTGCAATTCTGTGACTCCATGAATATACATACAAAGGTCTTCTGAGGCACCAGGGACAAATCCAGCCATGGATTCATAAAGTTCTTCATCGGAGCCAGGATTCAAGGAACATTTCATTAACAAATCAGTGGACAGATGAGCCATGGACTCATAAACAGACTCATCCTCCTCGCCTTGCATCAGCTCTTCCTTAATGTGACTCTTCAGCATATCTGCAGTTTCCTGGAGAGGATGGCAGGCAAGAAAAAAAAATGTTCAAGTCTCATCTAAATAAAGAATCTGAAGAATCAAAGCAAACAGAAGATATCTCACTCTTACATCACTGATGGAAAAACCCTTTTAAAAGCAGACCATTCCCAAAGACTAAAGCTCCTCAAAAGAATGAAATTCCACTATAGCTGTCTGGGTCCAGCTTTCAATATCTATGTTGTAATGATTGGTGATAAAGGTGAAACGAGTTGGTGTTGACACTTTGAATAGCTATTATAGCTTCTCACTTTCTCAACTTCATGTCCTACCTGATGTCTGCAAACTTCTAGAACACAAGCAAAGCTCATTCTAAAAATATAAATGCCTGTCAAAGGCTATTTTGGGGTAAGCATAGTTGAAGGGGGAAGCTTGTTACATGTGGAGTACTTGCAAGAAAGAAAAGTTTTAGCTTTGTTGTAGATTCAGTTTCAGTTTTTGGCATTAGTAGAAGCATATAACACCCAGAATGGGACTGCACAGACCCTTTTCTGTGAGATTAACAGGAAACCTCACAGTAAGCAGCTGTTCATGTAACACAGGCAGCTTTCGATTCACAGCACAGCAGAGTCCTTTCTCATATATTTGCAGCATGGTAGGGGACAGGGCAGTGCAGGTCCTTATCAAACCCACGCAAGGGAGCAAAATGTAAAGCTTCATCCCAGCCTACTCCCCAACTTCCAACTATGTCACAAGCACAGCCATCTTAAGGGGTTACAGTACTGCAAGATATTCTTCCCTCCACAACCACCACCTCATGGGTCTTCAATCTGCAAGGCACATGCGTCAAAACTGGTTACACATGCTCCCTTCCACAGCCAAAACAGGTCAGGCAAGTAGCTCATGCAATGCTTTAGGGAGGTGCAGAGGAACTTTTGCCAGAGAAAATACGGTGAATAAAGGGGCTTACTGGGATTTTCAGAAGTAGTGCTCCTAGCTGCTACCTTGTGGTAGACATGTTGGTGCAGATCATTCATGTGCCCTGGTAGTAAGCTGCTTGATGGTCAGTAAGTAGGATCTACTCTTAATACAGTTCTGTCACTCCACTGGCAGAGAGTAGGATATGGGAGGAATGCAGTACCACAATAAGAGATTGGAAGGACTTTTCTCATTTTCCCTGATGCAAAGATGTTAATCACTTAATTTACAGTTTCTGCAGCCCTCCCAACCTCAGAACAGGGAATGACCTTTATTTAGGTATAATTTCTAACCCTAAACTGATGTTTTTGCCAAGCAACAAAGGCCAAGACTAAGAATCACCCATGCTTCCAAAATAGGGCTGTGGGACAATGCAGAAGGACTGCTGCTTCCCCTTACCACATATTCATCAATGAATTGGCGGAGGTCCTTAAAGCCATGCTTTTCTGCTATGGTGTTTGGATAGTGGCCATATTTGTTGGCTACACTGTAGGCCTGCAGTGCTCCAGGACATGTAAGCAGCAAGGCAGTGAGGTTCTTCAGACCATATCTTGCAGAGAAGTGAAGCAACGTTGGCAGTTCCTCATCCCTCTGATCTGTGAGAACAGGAGGATGTTACAATCCAAGTTTCTCTCTAGCAGCAACAGAACCAGTAAATGAGAAACAAAACTCCTAGTAAACATACAGATTAAAGGTGGTATGAAACCCCTGCAAAGTATATGTATGGTTTCAAAACGGAGCTACTATGCACACATTAACTGAGGTATCTAGTGCATCTCCAGGCTTAAATCCTGTGACCTGTAGTAGAAGCTGACACCATAATAGCTCAATATGTAGGATCACAGGTTTGCATGGACCTTGCAGATCATCATTCCAGTAGAGTCCAGCTGCTGTAAGGCAATCATGTCATGGCATCACACCAATCCAGCTGTTGAGTGCCCATTGTGAACCTTAGAGCACAACCATGGGGTTGGGGGAAAAGGACTAGGCTGGAGAGAGATGTCACATGGTACTGGAAGAAGAACAAGGGAGAAAATATGGCAGACATTTTGGAGAGCATCTTTTCATTTTGGTTGTGTTTGAAGCTGCCTACATAGCTGCATCTGTCACAGTGCAACAAGTGGGTCTGATGCACATAACAAGAAAGGGTCACCAAACCCAAATGGCAATCCCCCTTCTATACACATCATCAAAAAAATCGAGCTTGTTAGCCAAGATCCAAGATTTTTGAGACAGGCCATGCAAGTACCACACGCTGCGGCGTTAAGGCACTTCAAGGTAAAACAACTGACAGAGATGAAATTTAGAAGGAAAAAAAAATTAAAATATCTTTCAACTTACTTGCTGTCATATCTTCTTCTTCCAGCTGGTTGATTCCAAACAGGTGTAAGCCGCTGGCAGGAATGTTTTTCTTGAGTGAGTCAGTCAGGAGTTTGTCAAGTGCTTCTATGCTGTATGGCACAATTTTAAAGGCCTAGAAATAAACCAAAAATTATTTTGTTTGGGGGAGCCAGGAGAGTCAACCAAGGTGAGATTTATTAGATTTTGTTTTTTATTTAGTAACTATGAAAAAACAGTAGGCACAAACACTGAAGGTAGAAATATTTAGGTAAAGCAAATAACTTGAATAACTTCCTGGTCCAAAAATAGAGTATCATTAACTTAAGCAAATAATATCTGTATACTCCACAATAAGATAGAATTAGGAAGTCAATCATGTAACTGGAAGCACAGAAAACTGGTTTTTTCCTATTTCCTTGACAGGCATAATCTTATTTTTGAAGCTGTTCCTGCTAAGTATGAAACAGTTCATCTTGAGTCACTCTGGTATACAGTCTGAGTTTGGCTTTTGGACAAGTTCTTAGCCAAACACTGGGAAGCATGCCTATTCCCCAGGCAGAGGCACAGCCCACTACCAACTGCTCCCCAACTCTGATCTAAAAAGAGAAATAAAGACAGTCTCTCCTGCACCAGGTATGCTGGTGACTAACACCACCACTCTGTAGGCTCCTGCTGCATTGCTGATCAAGGACATGCAGGCAGGCAGCAAATACAACTGAGAACTCGCTTGTGAAAGTTTTACCCCTCTAACAGGTTTCATGTACCCTATCTGTGTAAAACGTGATATGAGAAGTGAGGAGTGGCTTTAAAGAAATAAGTGCTAAAAATAAACAAACCATTTTATGTTAACTTTACCTCATTGAGGCAGTATGAATCATTGGTATCTTTTCCTATATTTTCCAGGAACTCTTATGTACAAATTTCCAAACAATGTGTTTCTTTATAGTACTTTTCAATACATCAAGTTCTCTCATCCCAATCTTTTCAAGTCATCAAGATCTTAATTTGTTGGTTGATTGATTTTTTTTTTTTGTTGTTGTTAATTGGATAACTTCAATCACCTTAGCCAGCTATTTGCTTTAGAGACAGGATGTTAAGGTTATGTGAAAATCCCTAAACAACTTTGCATTTGTTCTTTTCAGAAGACCACTTCATGTCATGCTTTTGTCAACTTGTCTGGCCTCTAAAAGAGCTGGTTTCCAAAGTAGCTGTTTGATAGTCATTACCTGGCACATGAACTGTACTGGGTTGGCTGCATTAGCCAACAGGTTGCCGATTTCCTCCATGTCAGTATGATAGGTGACACTTGTTTCTCCTACCATCAAGTCCCCTGAATATATCTGCAGAGGCACTATCCCAGATGTTAAATCTTGAAAAGAAAAAGAAGAAACTGCAATAAAGAACAAGTAACAGAATAAGTCTGCATGAAATACCTTGAGGATAGGAGGAGTTTGGAAATACTGTCAGCAAGATATCAAAACACTTTTTGTCTTATTCTCATGGAGAAAAAAAGGAAAAAAAAGGATGTTGGTCTGAACACTAGGTAGGAAAGTGCTTTGGAACTACCCTCTTCATAGCTGTATCAATGCATATCTCCTGTGACCTGCTAGGCACTCTGCTAACAGGCTGAGAGAGCTGCAGTTGTTCAGCCCAAAGGAAACAAGGCTCTAGGGAGATCTAATAGTGGCCCTCCAGTACCGGAAGGGGGCCTACAGGAAAGCTGGAGAGGGATTGTTTACAAAGGCATACCAGTAGGATCAGAGGCAATGGTTTTAAAGTAGAAAATGGTAGATTTAGATTTAACATTAGGAAGAAGTTCTTTATTATGAGGATGGTGGACCATGGGAACAGATTGGCCAGGTAGGTGGTGGAGGCCCCATACCTGAAGACATTCAATGTCAGGCTTGATGGGGCTCTGAGCAATCTGATCTAGTTGGTGATGCCCCTGGTTAATGCAGGAGAGTTGGGTTAAGTGACCCCTGGAGGATCCTTCCAACCCAGTGCACTCTATGATTCTAACAATGGTGCAGACCACTAATCTTAGCACTATATCACCTCAAACTAGAAAGCCTTACATCTCTCTCCCTCTGGCTTTCTCTGGAGAAGTTTCTAAAATGTGCCATAAAATATGAGTGCCAAATATGACGGGAAGAGAACCAGAAAAGTGACTAGGGAGTTTGAAACCCCTGTCAACCTCTCTAGTCTCTAAAGAAAAATCAATTTAAAAGAAATCCAGTTTTGCAACTTTACAGGATTTATCTCATACCCACACCTTGGGAGCTTCTTGGTGTTTTGTCCAGTATGCAATTTTTAAGTCTGAACTTTCTCTTTGAAACACAAATATTTTGAATCCCACTGAAATTAATCTTTCCCTGCTTGGCTGGTAATAACACAGTAAATTATGAAATAATTACAGTCATGCACAAAAGGAACAAAAATATTTTTCTTCTACTGCTAGAAACTGCAGAGCTTACACAGTTGTATATCCCATCAACATGGAGGTCATGTTTATAATTCAAAGTGCAAGTTAGCATCCATATCCATCTTTAAATTATAAATATTGATTTAAAAGAGATTAATTTGAACCTACTTTAAAATCAATACGCCTCACTGACTTTTGACTTTAAAGGAGTTGTTACAACGACTGCTCACCTCCATTCTCAGAGATGGCACAAAAGCTTTTCAAGAGGACCAAAGCGGATTAAATAAAATCATGCTGGGAAAGTAATATCAATCTGTAAGGCTCCAAAATCTTCCCTCTAAAGTTTAGTGAACCTAAAGTTTACACAACCTATAGTTTTGTGCCTATAAATATCTACAGTGACAGAATATAGCTAAATTAAAGAGCAAGACAAGATAAATAGTTTTAGCTCTGATAACAGAGACAACGCAACTATTTACTGATACTTACCTTCTCTTTGTGTCCTACCAATGCTAATGTGGTGATGGTTATGACAACAATTTCTAAGTGCTTTACAAGCTGCAATCTGTTCTTAGAACGCCCACTAAAGTGTTTCCACACTGCAACCCTGTCACTGCTGAGGGGAAAAGAGAGCCCCTAAGCAGCAGTCTATCTTAGTTCCTCATCACAGAAGTATCACAGATGCGAACATAAGTTCAAGATTTCATGGTCTCAGGTCTTCCTGTGTTACAGTCTTTACCCATATGCCTCTGGCATTTTTCAGGACAGGCAGGTTGAAATAGAAAGGAAGCAATGAAGGAAGAAGTGAGGGTAAAATTTCAGCACATCTTACTCGGAGCCTTCACGGAAACAGTGTACTCATTCTCCATTTCAGCCAGCAAACGCACAGGTGATGCATTCTCTGGAGTGAATTCAACTTCAGTTTTCACTTCACCATCTAGTTTGCATTTCATGATAATATAAACTGTTGTCTGCACCTAGGAGAAAAGGTATTACAATATGCAGTTTTAAAACAGGAAAGTACACTGTGGTAAATTCCTTTTCTAGGGATTTTGTTGTTATTGCAACTAACACATAAATTACCCTCTGTTGTTTTCATGGGCCTGAATAGCTTTCAGGAGCATCTTCCAGTTGTGCAGTAACTGGTGCAAGTGACTTCTCTTACAGCCTGCACCAGTAAAGATGTGTGCATTAAGCTGATAAAACTCCAGATCCATCAGCTAGATTTGGAAAATTTAGTTTCAATTCTATCTCTCTTCTGTCAAGCAGCACAGCCCCATTCTAAACAGAAACAAAAGAAGAAACACCGTTCTTCCATTTGAGGGGATGCTATATTGAAATGCTGCTTTTCAGACAGGAAGCCATGAACCAGGCTCTTCAGTCACTTGCAGGACATGCACCAGAACTGCCATATCAGATTGCATCCAAGATGTAGAGTTAATTGGTTCATAACAACCATCTTACTCCACTTGCCACTCCTAAATCTCACCAGAATGTGGTGTGTGCCTCTCTCACAGAACACAAAAGCAGCTATGTTGATGAAAATATCTCTCAGTAAGTGATGCTGCAGTATAGACAACTCTGGGCACAGGAAACTGAGCTCATGTAATGGAGACACTGAAGAGAGGAGACTGAGAGGGAAGGTGACCCAAAAGAAATTATGGACCAATTTCCAGTGCTGTAAAACTGTCCATTATAGAGTGGCATAACGGATTGCACCAGCCCACAGTAAGAATGCGGCCCAAGGAGTGGACATACAGTACCCCACACCGTATGCGGTCAGGCTGCACCACCAGATGATCCCCAGTGTTCTTGGATGATCCCTGTTCTTCACTCATGGCAAGTCTGCGGGAGTAAACTGGGTTCTTCTCGTCTTCTGTTTCTGTATCAGTCACAGAGTCACAGCCTGAGTCTGAAACAAGCATACAAAGTCCTGTTACATCACTCCTCTTTGCTAAATATGCAGATCATACACATCCATCCTGAGAAACTGCCAGGAAGGCGGTGACAGAACTTTCTATTCTTCTCAAACTAATGCTTAGAAAAGGGGACCTGGTTAAAGAAAGGGAAACTACAGAGCTTCCTTTTTTTTTTTTTTCTTCCTTAAAACAATTGCTGGGCAAACACAAAGACACAGAATTGCTGGAGTAGCACTAAACATGCTTACGAAACAAACATATCTTTTGGTGGAGTCCCTTCCCACATTGGATAGAAAAAGTAGTGTGTCAATGTCTAACATAAGCTGAAGTCTGAGTACACTGTAGGATGGGACCTGCTGAGCCACTTGGACACCCACAAGTCCATGGGACC
The DNA here is from genome assembly GCA_013399055.1 of Ramphastos sulfuratus. Lineage (NCBI taxonomy): Eukaryota > Metazoa > Chordata > Aves > Piciformes > Ramphastidae > Ramphastos > Ramphastos sulfuratus. Next base: position 27,574 of record WBNM01020602.1, read on the forward strand.
GGATGGGATCCATCCATGGGTGCTGAGAGAGCTGGCAGATGAGCTGGCCAAGCCGGTTTCCATCATTTTCCACCAGTCCTGGCTCACTGGAGAGGTCCCAGACGACTGGAAACTGGCCAATGTGATCCCCATCCACAA
>WBNM01020602.1:28014-150967 GCA_013399055.1 Ramphastos sulfuratus
GGCAACGAGGCTGGTGAGAGGCCTCGAGCACAAGCCCTATGAGGAGAGGCTGAGGGAGCTGGGATTGTTTAGCCTGGAGAAGAGGAGGCTCAGAGGAGACCTTATTGCTGTCTACAACTACCTGAAGGGTGGTTGTGGCCAGGAGGAGGTTGCTTTCTTCTCTCAGGCAACCAGCACCAGAACAAGAGGACACAGTCTCAAGCTGTGCCAGGGGAGGTTTAGGCTCGAGGTGAGGAGAAAGTTCTTCACTGAGAGAGTCATTCCCCACTGGAATGGGCTGCCCAGGGAGGTGGTGGAGTCACCGTCCCTGGAGGTGTTCAAGGCAGGTTTGGACGTGGCACTTGGTGCCATGGTCTAGTCTTGAGGTCTGTGGTAGTGGGTTGGACTTGATGATCTTTGAGGTCTCTTCCAACCTTGCTATACTGTGATACTGTGATACTGTGATGGGGAGCAGCCTTTAGTCTTCCTCTCCTAAAGCAAATGAAGAAAAACAGCTTTTCTTTCATTTAAGTAGTATCTTTAGTTTTCTGGATCCTGCTTATGTTGCTCATCCGAACTCCCATTCTGCTAATACAGCACGAGGCAGTAGTGTTGCTGTTCCTCAAGCAAGAACTATCAGTTCACATACATATGCACAACAGTGATACTGAAATGTAGCAGAGCCTTTGCACTGAAGAATAACAGTATTCTACCCAAACAGACCCAAGAGTGGAAACACATATAAACCTACCATCAGTGTGTACAAAATGTTCTCATTCCTGTTTCACAGTGATGGCATGGATACTGATGGAAGAGCAAACAAACTAAATAGATGTTACTGGCTACAAAAAATCCTAGCAAGAATGAAAATAGATCACAGGTCTTCTACTCCTGCCAGGAAATATTTTTCCCAACTAGAAAAAGGAAACAACAGACCATTTCATATCTACTTAATAGAGAGTGCTTTCTTATGCAGTTTCTACCTCTTGATTCACACAATCCACACCTTTTTTCCCTATGCCTCTGAAAGCACAGAGTGCAAGTCACTCACTTTGCCTTGTCAGAAAACCAGCATGCATTCTTAAAACTGTCTCACATGACACATGGGAAATTGTGGAGCAGTCACAGTATCACAGTATAAGCAAGGTTGTGATGTGGGTTTGGGAGTTACCCGCCCTCCACACTTTGTNCAAGGGTTTAAGACAATATTTTAGAAGTTATTTGTTATTTACTACTTACTGTAAAAATCTGCAAAGAGAAGTATAAATTATAATAATAATATATAATTATTATTATATAATATCTCAGGTTTGGACACAGGTTTTATATCAGTAAGAAATATTCTTTTTAATATGCTCATTCCTGATCAGAAAGACTTAAGTGACCAAATGCACTGACTAACCTGTAGCATCCACAGAGTGAAGCTGTCAACAGTCCAGGCTTCACTCAAAATCCCACAACCTCTGGATACATCAAGCTTCCACAGATCAGGAGAGACAATTTATTAAAGCAGGTGTTTGTGTCCTGCTAGTTTCCACGAGTCAGTCAGAAATTCTTCATCTAGATTTCTTCATAATTATTATTAACAAAGACTTAAACTTAAGATACTTTAAATTCTCTGTCATGCATGCACATACATTTTTAATATTTTCTATATATTAATATGCAATTTTATTAATTACACGAATGTAACTTTGCTTTCGGGAGACAGGTTTTAAGTCACAATATTTTAGCAAATCATTCAGCTGAAATTTCTGCCAAATAGTGGTGCACCTACAGTTAACTTAAGCCACAAGAATCACTGCACATGGCAAGTAACCCTATTCACATGAGTACAAGTAGATTGCTGCTTTCATGTTTGATGTAGAAAGAGTAAAGCCGACAATATGTAACTCTAAAGTTGAAGTAAAGCATCACCACCAACAGTGGCATTTCTTAACAAACCTAGAACAGTACATGTAATTTAGCAAATAGATTTTAATATTGCACCAACACAAACCTTCATATTTGACTAAAAACTACTTTGACATAAGGCTATGTACTGAGGATGGTCTCTTGGACTTTCAGACAGTGATGCTAAGTATTACAGATAACGTTTTAAATTTCTTAATATTTTTAACTGATACTGTCCAAAGCCATCAGCTGCAAGAGCCAGACCTCAGTTTTGGGAACCCTTCTCTTTGGGAAAGGTGGACTGCTCTCACCTAGGAGTGACAGGCTTCCCAGCTGCATAGGAGAAAATAAAAAGACTGGTCTCACATCCTTCCCTTAACATGATATATATTATACCAGGCATTTGGCATATGCAGAGCAAGACACTATGTCTTTCAAGAAAGAGAAGAGGCAACTGCTACTAGAAAAGCATCTCTGTAATCACTGTTGTTTAATTCCATCATGACTGAATCAGAAAGACTAAGCTAACTGCAGGTAAGAACAAATGATGACCAAATTACAGCAAAGTATTAATTCCCCTGCAACACAGTCACAAGCTGGCACTTGTTGCATCCTGAGTAAGGGTATCATGCTAATAGTTCCCAACATAGAACCATTAGCACGGTCATTTGAACCTCACTTGCCCAACACATGCTCCATTTCAAAGGAAAATGAAGCCTAAAGCTGTGAATCTCAGCTGCAACATCTACAGTAAGGAAGGATAAGAAGGGAGCAAGGAGAGAATAAGCCTCTCCCCCAACCCCTGACCTCTCTGCTTTACTGATATTATTTGAGCCTAGATAAAAAATGGCACATAAAAAATAACTTGAGATTTCAAGAGGTTCTGGTGTTGCATGATCCTGTCTTGCACTTCTGCATTCTTGCAACAGAGCTGACTGCCCCAGAGGTCACATGTAAGAACAGAGTGGGTTAGGCAACACAGGAAGAGGAAAGCAATGTTAATCGGTAACTGGATTAACAGTTGACAGAACAGGCACTCAACAGTTTTGACTACTAATTATTCATCCTTTTTTCCATTCACAAAATTCTGAAATTGCAACCTTCCAACTTCCCACATGAGCTGTGACATGATGCTGTTGTCACCTTGAAAATTACAGTCACATACTGACTGGTAAACATGCAAGCACTGAAAGTCCATTACATTTGATAATATTCATGCTCTAAAGGGACATGTTGTTAGATCAGGCTCCCCACTCGCTAAGATACTTGAGTAATGATAACTCATTTGCACATACAGATTCCGGAATTATATCATTATAATGTTATCGAGGCTAGAAAGGCCATCACTGAAGAGATCAACAGACTCATAAGGAAGTTTAGTGAATATCTGAATTGAGTTTCTCCATAAGCAGCTGCTATAGGTCCACGGCTCATAGTTATGAACAGCTCTACCTTAACTGGATGGCCTTTCTGTTCCCCTTTAAACAAAGGCTATCTCAAGTCACGCTTGAGTCTGTGAAACACTTGTGAGAGCAGCAGCAAGGGGAGGAGATGCGGTCCAAGAAACCCAACCACATTTCCCCTTGAAGAATGTGCCCCTCTCCAGGAAGCATCAGTAGCTGAGCTACAGAGACCAGCTTCATGCCAGCCCCTTCCTGCCTGTCCTGATGGGCTCCTGATGGGCACAGCTGCAGAAGCTCATTGTCATGAGAAGCCCAGGGAAAATGCAGGTACGGCCTCATGCTTCATGAGCCATTTGGCAGCTTTAGAAACTACTGTGAAGCAGCCTGTCATTTTGACCTGTTGCTGCAGAGTGCATGCAGCTCATTCTGTCATCCATTTCCTCCTGGCTAAGCTGGTGGGCTATCGGCATGGAGCTGACAGCTGTGGTTTCTCAGGAGTCAGTCAGCCCTTGCACCACAGGATGCAAGAACACTCAGGAGGCAGCAGTCTGTTCAGATCACTCTTGTCATCCAAATATTCATGAAAATGGCACAACCAGGCAACCGTTTGGCCGCATAGGTTCTGCGTGTGCGGGTTACTGGCGCACTGGCACCTGTGAACACTTCCCACTCCATCCATCAATCGGCTCACCAGCTGAGACAACCATCTTCCACCAGGCCTCAGACTTTCACCTCAGTACACCCAGAGCAAGAGGGAAAGTCGTCAAAGAGAGCTCCTGCTATCACCTGAAGCCTGCAAGTGGCCAGCCTCTTTTCTAAGTGCACACAGGACAAAGTCTCCTAGAGCAACACCAGCTGCATTAGAGAAGCAGGTAGAGTACTGACAAAGCAGTCAAGGAAAGCAGGGAAAGTTATCTTTCATCTTGCTAACCTCTGAACCCTCCTTTATGAAGGAGACACACCCTCAGCAGTGAAACATCTCCTGATAATCCCGCAAAGCTGGGTTATATTGTATCAGCATTTCCCCTTTCAACAGAGCTGTAAGAAGCATGCAGAAAAGCAGCAAGTGAGAAGAAAGAAGAAAAAAACACAGAAAAATATAAGACTTTGTCAAACTGTCCCTATAGAACAAATAAAGTATAGGACATCTCTCCCTTCATGCTCTAAGCAGCTCATCTACAAGTGCAGCACCTACACCCAGATTTCCATTCTACAAATAAAGTGGCCATGTTTCATTTGTCCTGTGAAGTTGGAAGTTGCACTAAACTAGTTCCATCTTCAACCAAAGAAACAAGCTGTATTTTACCGTGTCGAGTTTTACTCGAGGCACCGTGCACACACATGTACTTGTCCATCTCTTAGGGAAGCACTATCCTTACAAAGAAAGTGATTCAGTTATTAAGAGACCTGTTGACAGAACCAGTGTTTCAGCAAGTACAGTTTTTACCTTTGCAACTCACTAAGACAATACTCAGAAACATACACAGTGTAGTCTATGAAGCACACCTTATCCAAACTTCACGGAACAGATTGCCTTTGGTATGTTCTAGAATGACAGACATGTAACTGAAAGGAGGAAAATGTCTTTGCAGCAGAGTGAGAGACTTTCATCATCTTAATGAAAATTTAACCCAAGTGAATGAATTGGTTCATTTTTCCAGTTCAGTGCTCCCAAATGCTACTTCCAAGTTATTTTTTAATTTCATATTTGAAATGAAAAGTGTTTAGGAAAAGCTGAGTCACCAAAAGTTGTTTACAACACCAAGGATGACTCCATATAACTCCTACAAATACTGGAATGTAAGGATGAGAAAGTGACCAAAAAATACCATACTTGGGTTGCAGGAACAGGAAACTCAGCACATAGTTCTGAGAATAGTGATGTTAAGAATGGAAAGTCTGAAAAGCCACAAGAAGTGGAGAGGACATAAAAGAGAAAGCAAGAAAAGAAAAAAAAAATACTAGCCACTAGAAAAGAGTGGTAAATAAAAACCTACAACATATGGGAAATTGGCAGAGAACAGGAAGATAATTCAGAGGATCAAAGGTAACTTCTGTAGGAACACTCTAGTTTAGGGACGAATGCAACACTAACTTCCAGTTGACTGTTTGAGCTGGGCTCAATTTTCAATTATTCCTAGCACTCATTATTAATGTCAGATGAAAAATGCGACCAAGAAAGTCAGCTGCAAAGCACCTCACGTGACATTTCCTCATACGCAGATGTATGGTTAAGAATCCTAGATGGGAAGTCCTGCATTAGCAACAGATGGAAATGGGAACTGAATTAACATGCCTCTGTACCTCTGTAATCCTTAGCATGGAGACAGTGCCACAGAGGTAACAGCTGAGAAACTGCCTATGACACATTATCTGCCCCAGCAAAGCTCCTCAACCCCCTCTGTCCTGACTACTGGATGGGGTGTTAGAGCTCACATTGGGATCACTGGTCTGTAATCTCCCCTTCCTCAGTAGTTCAGGAAGATATGCTCTTGGTCTATAAAGCTGCAGATTATATGAAGACACCACTCACAACAATTTAAGCACAGGAGAAGTTTCACAGAACCTCTGCAATCTCCCCAGGATGATAAGACAACACTCAGTAACTTTGTTACAGCTTTGAAGAGGAAGCTGCAATTTATGACATCCTGCAAAACTCTTTCAGCTTACAGATCTTGTTCATTCACTAGCACCCTTGAGCTGAGAGCAGCACCTTTAATGTAAAGAACTGGATACATCCAAAATTATTCATATAAGTTAAATATTTAGAACTAGGCTTAGTCACTACTAAAGCAGCCTGTGGGGACAAGATCAGAATTATAAGCCAAAGATAAATATTACTAGTATTTGCAATGTGCATAAAGTCTACTATAGCCCAATGCTTCCTAATCACACCAGTTCCTGTACTTTACTAGTCTGGGCTATCACATCACATCACATCTGGGCTGTCTGCAGCTGCCTGAAAGGAAGTTGTGGAGAGGTTGGTGCTGGTCTCTTCACACAGGTAAACAGTCACAGAACAAGAGGGAAGGGTCTCAAGCCGTCACTGGGTAGGTTTAGACTGGATATTAGGAATAATTTTTTCCCAGCAAGAGTGGTCAGGCATTGGAATGGGCGGCCCAGGAAGGTGGTGGAGTCACCAACCCTGGATGCGTTTAGACGTTTGGATGCGGTGCGTGGGGATATGGTTTAGGGTGAGCCTTGTAGGGTAGGGATATGGGTTGGACTTAGTGATCCTGAGGGTCTTATCCAACCTGAATGTTTGTGGCATTCTGTGATCATTATTTCTGTCTAGAATGCTAACACCTAGCTTGCACCTATGCTAGCACTGCTTGAATCACATAGTGTTACGAAAGATGAGCTGTGAAGTATTGCTCTTAATGTACATAAAGCAAGACTTTATGAAGCACCTTGATGACAAACAATGCATGCATCCTGCAGCAGGGAAGACTATTTCAACTGTTCAATCCTATTTACTACATTGGACAAATACATTCAAGGATAAGGACATTCATGCATTTCTCTCAATAGCACTTGGGGGCTTAGTTAAGGTTTCTCTCTGAAGTCTCTGTTTCCAGCATCAGTCATTTAAAACCATATCACCATCTGCAAGACATGCTACCAGTATGTTCTCTCAACCTTAACTCCTGTGCAAGAGCATCACAGTTTCCTCTCCTTAACAGGCAATGAGAACCAGCCAGCCTGCAGAACATCCATATAATAACTACACCCAGAGGGAAGACTAATACCTCACCTGTTCCTCTTAAAAGAGCAGACTCAGAGAAGCATATCCTCTATTTCAACACAATTTCACAGAGAAAAATACAGTTTTATGAGTTCACCTAATTTTGTCCCTTCACCAAGGCAGGGAGAAAAGGAGCAGAGGAAGGAGGGAGGACTGTGGTATAGCAGATAATCGTTCTACCTCATATCCTCAAGGTCACTCCAATAAATTAGCAGAAATAAATACTGGAAGCAATTCACTGAGATAGGCCTATTCCAAACACATTTTCCCCCAGAGCACCAAGAGCCATAAGTGAACACCGAACGGTCCTCAGCTTCACATTTCTCTGTCTATTTAGGTCTGTACGTAGATTCTTGTCCCCTCCTACCTCCAGTTTGCTTTCTTTACTGTACTAGCCCTAAATGACAGTGATGATAAAAAGTCAGCAATTAGATAGCCACAGAAGTGTCCGACTGAAGGGAATATCCCATGTACTACCACTTCAGCCCCCTGGATTGAGACATGCTTGAGAACATCTTATGCATGTGTCCAAACTGACTTGAAACTCCAAGTAACTTATTCCAAGGTTACTTTATCTTTACAGCTTAAGTCCAGTACAGGACCACAAAGATGATTAAGGGACCACAGCATCTTTAATATGAGGAGAGATTGCAAGAGCTGGAGCAATTCGGCCTGGAGAAAAGAAGACTTGAAAGGATCTTAGCAATGTTTACCTGATAGGAGGGAATCAAAAAGAAGGAGCCAGACTTCATAGTGCCCGCTGACAGGACAAGAGGTAAAAAACAAGACACATGAAATTCCCCTTGAACGATAGTGGTCAAACACCAGATCAGGCTGCTCAGAGAGGTTGCGAAGTCTCCACATGCAGAGATACTCAAACCAGACCGGACATGGTCTTGGACAAGCTGCTTTATATGACCATGCTTGAGTGAGGACATTAGACTAGATGATCTGAAGAGTTCACTTCCAAACTGAATGATTCTATGATAAGCTCTCAGGTTTCATTTATGGTTTCATCAGTGCAACAGAAGAAAGCCAGTAAGTTAATTTCAATTCACTGACTTGTACGGGAGGGAGAACTGTAACAGTTCATGCGGTTTCTGTTATTTCATTGCTTTCTCAACAAAAGCTCACTGCCTTGGTCTCTGACATTTCTTGATGAGCCCTTCACTAGGTGAAGTAACATTCCAGCTCTTCCTCACCTACAAGGCTCCAGCCAAACTCTCATCTTCTTTCTAACTGCCCACTGTCCTCCACATTCAACATACACACCTTAACACCCACTTTCAATTCTCCTGTTTTGCAAGAAGTTTGCTGGTACTGATTCTTCTTTATTATCCACTTCACAGCAGAAGACCTCTGCTCAGCCTCACAGCTGTTACATTCAGCTATCACCTTAGCAATCTCTGGCAGATGTCAATTTCCCTGGGTTTTTCCCCACGAGAGTTTGCTTGGGTACAGAAAGTTCAAAGCCACTGATTAATTAGTAAATGTTTTGGAAACATCAGGACATTTTAAATTTTTCAAAATAGCCCGGGTAGGGTCTGAAGTAAATTGGAAAAGTTGAAATGTGTATAGCACAAAACAGATTTCAACTGAGCTTTGAGAATGTTAGGAGGATGATAAAGGTCACTGACTCCAACCGTGCGGCCCAATACACAGAGCATAGCATGGTGCAGTATCACAAGCCAGCAAGAGGGCTTAAATAGCAGGCTGGTCACTGCACCCTGGCTATATCCCACCAGACCTGAGCTGGCTTGTGCAGCGCCATTCTGAGTATTTCCATGTCCTTAGCACAGCTATTGCATAGCCTGAAGATGTCTCCCGCAGAAAACAGGAGTGCCTGCTAATGCAAATCTTCGTGCCCTCTGTAGTCTGTCAGGATTGAGAAGCTGTAGAAGTAAAAATGTCTCATCTACAAGAGTGCAAGAGTCAGTGTCAGCACAGCTAGTTCTCAGCAAGGGTAGATAGCTGGTTCCTCATTTGTACTGAACTAAAAAAAATTAAAATAGCTTTCACTGTGTGATGTCTTGAGGTGTCATGTTCCCATGATGCACTAAAACTAGAACCTAAGAGCAGCACTAGAGGCAACTGAATAGCCTAAGCAGGGCTAGTGTACTGGCTCTGGACAGATACTTGCCCTCATCATGTCCTGTGTCATATGCTCCACTAGCTCAAGATTTAGGTAGTAGGAAGCTGAAGCTTGGTCAATTTTGCATCAGGCTTAGTTTTTCAAATGTGTGCTGACATTGCTGTTAGTACTGGTGTACAGGTGTGAAAAGAAGTACTTCCCAGAAGAAGACATCCAAACAAATAATTTAAAATATGGTCATAACTTTCTCTGCGAAGTACTGTAGGAATTGAGGGCTCCCTTACTCAGAAAAAGCTCAATCTGCTGTAGAGAGTGGACTTAACTGAGGACTTTCTAAGAGCTTCTGACTTCAAAGTCTTCATCTAAAATCCTAACAATGAAGTCCTGGGAGCAGAGCACAAACTGTGTTTCTCTGTCAGAGAGGTCTACTATTACAAACATTCTTAATTCAAGTCACTCATGCTGAGGTTAGCTGCAAGCAAACTGTAAGGTAGATGCCACATTTTATTACCAATCAAGAAGAAAGCTTTCACAGTTTCACCCAAAATGGGAACTAGGCACACCTGGGATTATCCTCTGTTCAGAGGAAATATCAAAGTATTTGCATTTGATGCCATTCACAAAACTTGATCTGTAAAATCACATGATGGCAGAGGTTACCAGTCATTTTTTTCCCCACAGAAGTAAGATCTGATACATTCATCCAAATACTTTCACCACGAAACCAGCCTATCTGAAGTAGGCTTTCCTTCAGAAGAGTCAGAATGACAGTAAATGGCTTGCCTTGGCAACTGCTCTGATATGCACACAGAAACATTACCCAACTTCTGCATGCAGTTGAGAGCTTACATTAGGTAGGGCTCCCATAACAGTAACAGAAGTCCAGAAATTCTGAATCCTTGTGTATCAAATAATCTGGGAAATTACAGCAATTACAGCAGATTCCACAGCAATTGAGATTGGTTTTTATTTCCTTTATCTCTCAGTCAAATATTTTCTAGATATATTGAAGCCAATCTGAGATCAGTACATGATTGTTCAAGTGAGAAAACAGAAAATAAGTCAGGGGAGTTTGTTATGCAGAAACAACAACAAAAATCCAAAGTACAATCACCATTCAAAACTTTATTTACATAAAGCTAAAGCACAGGGCTTTTCCAGCACATGCCAACTTTCAGCAGAGTGATGACACCTCTGAAGCATAGTGGGACTCTATGTCCCACTAAGAAAAATCAGACTTATCCCAAAGAAGCTTTGCCACAGATGTAAGGCAGGCAGCCCATTAAACTGCCAGGCATACAACATATTTCTCTAATGCTCAGACAGACAGCATAGCACTACCCAGTAAGACCCACCTCTGCTGCTTCCCAGGATGGGCCCCAAGAAGCACTGGGAAGATAACAGCACCCAGGTCCTCTGAGCACAGCCCCCAATGTGCCAAGAGGCAGCCAGCTGTACACTGACAGAGTGATCTCATCTATGGAGAACCACTTGAAGTAGAAGAAAAGCGACAGGTAAGCTTAATACAATTCATTGACTGCATCCAAATTCAGAGAGTAAAGGCTGTTTTTCAGTTGGCAAGGCTCTGCATTCAGTGCACCACTGCCAAGAGATATGTTTTCTCAGCATAAAAATAATATTTTAGGTGCCTCCTTTTGACAAACCTTTTGCCTCCAGAGAGAGAAAAGCAGTAGCTTTTCTAATGCCCCATGTTGTGCTTTGTGCACTCAAAATTTACTCCTGTACTGTTCTAAAATAACTCTGACAGCCCTTGAACATGGCAAGCAAAACCATTAGCACCAGCAATCCAGAGAGAAGCTGTTTAACTCCCCTCAACTTTGAACAGGGCATTTAAAAATTATAATAAATAAAATACTGGTGCCATATTCTCGATTTAAGATTAGAGGAAAACAGTAACTGAACTTTTACTTCTGCCTGGAAATATCAGAAAAATTAATTTAATCTGTGGCCAGTTTTATTTTTCAGGGTACAAAATCTCAGCCACTATTTTCTGTCTTCTTCTAGGCTGAAAGCGAAGGAGTCAGACTGCTTCAGCATTGGGTTACCCACTGGGAAACCAAGACATTTGGGGGGTGCTTGAAAGTGAGGTGAGATAAACTTCAGTTTATGTAGAGTTTTAAAAGGTACTAGGAAACATTGTGACATGGTTACCTGTGAATACCATCTTCAGCACAATCCCCTTTCTTCAGGGGAGACTGTTTTGACTAAGATCACAAGTTTCAAAATTTATTTTTACTGCAATAAATTTGTCATCGTGATTATTCCAGTTTTTATTCTGGCATAAAGCAACTTACACTAGAAGACTTGAACTGCTTCACTTACACCACTAAATACAGACCAATTTTAATCCCAAATCCAACCACAGAACACTGATCCTGCTAATATAACACTAATTATGGCACTGTCATATAAACACCCTGACCAACACAACTCCCTGGAGCTCTGCACCTTCATTTCAATAGAACCTATGAGAAAGGAGTACCATACACTTCTCTAGAGTTTAGGGAAGTTCAGACAACCACACTCACTATACCAGGCTTCTGTAGTCCCCAGCTGTTAATAATTCTGTGCTAGTTAAATGCTCTGTGCTTATTGGGAGGTGATCACTTTCAGGCTGGTTGGGTTATTTTTAAGACCATGCAATTCTTCCATTAATCTCTACTATGCCATCACAGGTAACAAGCTGGTCTGCTGCCAGTATGGTTGTAACTCGGACTTCTCTTCTAGTGCTAGAGAATACATATTAGACAACCTTATTTTGGTTCTGATATGACAGAAATGGAAGTCTGAAGGAAAAGATAATTTTCCATCAGTTCGGGTCAATAAACTGCAGGGTACAACACTTATAGGAAAAAATATACAGATACTAATTTTTATTTTCAATTTGCATTCAAAACCAGGCACCTAAGATAACCTTCTAATTCAAAAGTTCTGAGTTACTTGTAGTCTCTCCTGAACTAGGGACCAATTGACCAGGCACAGAAAAACCGGCGTGCAGAAATTCCTCATTTACAAGGATTTTGCAATTTGCTTTAGTTTTCTATTTCAACAAAATACATTATCAGTGTTAAAACAAGAATAAACAATACAACATATCTCCCTCCTCCAGCCTCAACCAGAAAGAACAACTCCACAGCTGCAATCTTACCTTCTGAAATAGCTTTCTTGACAGCTGCAAGATAAGCATCAGGCTCATCATCATTTGTGAGTTCTTGCCACTGAGACCAGTCCTTGAAGAAGGTCAAATAGTCATCACAGTCCGTAACACCACAGAACAGCTTGACGACTTTGTATGGGGGCCATAAAGCTTCCTGAAGGCTCTGAAGGACAGGAGGAAGATAAAAACTCTGCACCAGTTCAGCAGATAGCAAAAGTATGATGCTCCGACTTTTGCTGAACAGGTCCAGTTCCTGGTGGGAGATGGCAGATTTGCCTTCCAGCTGGTAGCTCAGAATGCGATGCTTTCGAACGTGCCGGGTAAAGAGGAAGAGGTTCTGGAGGTACTGACACCATTCGGTGGCATCACTTGCATATACAATCAGCACATCATATTCCTCAGAGGTTCCTGTACAGATGCAAGATGATCACAGGGAGGAAGATTAAATTCAAAGCAAGAACTGACCTACAGCTTTGCATCAGAAACCCCATAGGGCTTTGCAGGTCATTTCAGAAGCTCCAACACGCTTCAAAAGAACAGTAGATACATCCAGAGTGAAGTGTTCACAGTCACAGCACAATTCTAAGGGTGGATGAACTCCTACTTGCATTCACCCCACTAAAATTTAAGTTTTTTTTTCACTCTCAAAAACTTTCCTATGAAGAAGGGGATTTCCTATGTAGTTTCAAGTGAAACAAACCACATGTGGACGTTTACAGAGTTAAAGCATATTGGTGGGGGGAGGAAAAAAAGGATGGAAAGGGACAGTTCATCTTTATGTGTTAAGTGGAATAATTTTAGGCAATTTTAGGGTCTCTGCAACTGCAGACCATGCTCAAGCAGAGTAAACACTAAACATAGCACACCTAAAATAAGAAAGACCTTCATTCAAGTGAGGTCCCACAATGATTACAGGAAGTCACAATGGCTTCCATGGTATTAAACATTTGCTCTCATTACAGCAGAAAGCCAACTGCCTGCAAAGTATGTGTGCAGCTGAAGTGTACACCAACTCCAATGCTCACATACAGCAATTCTATCATTCAGGTTTCAGATACTTAAGTGTTCTTCCCCCAGAACTGCAATATAAAGGTTTCCCAACAATTTCAGCATGGCAAACTCTCCCTTCAGAGAGAAAGAACTAATTCAGTAGTGATGGCCATAATACGGCTTAAAATACATTCACCAGAGTTGACTTATTCCATAATTCTCTAGTGACAACTCCTACCTACACACTACTGTGCTTCCATGCTCTGGAATGAAAGGACGTTAAAAACTGTTCCCACTTTGTTAAGAAGATCACATGCAGACTGAACCAGTATGACATGATGCAGTGCATTCCAACAAATTTCAAGAAAACTTTTAAGTCTAAATTTAATTTCCTTATTCACTCGTGAAGAAGCTTACCCAAATTTGAGAATTATGGCTGTGGTACTATGTTACATGTCAGTGCTGAGCATTTAAAATCTTATTAACAAATTATTTTCTTCTAATACCAGTTTGACTCTTTAACAACATTCCCAACCCATCTTGATCCAGAAGCAAGCAAATAAAGGAGACTTTTCTAATTAAAGTAGAAGAAGATGCCTAAAATTTGGCATGCCAAAAAGAGTATCTGCACAGAGGGAATTTACCAGAACTGAGAAAAACAGTTTTGCAGTCACCTTATTAAAATTCATTCAAAACTGAACAAGCTCCAAAGACTCCATTCTGCCACCTTCCCCTAAAGCTTCTTTAAGAAGCAAAGGTTGAAATGGTATCTAACCTATGGTACCACAACTCTAAACCATACAATTACCAAATTTAAATTGCAGTCAAGTAGAAATGGTACAGTTGAGAAGTGTGGAGATGTGCTCTGTGCTCAACCAACAGCACTATGGTTACCTGAATAAACTGAGTCTCTAGCAGTCAAAGGATGGTGTTCTAGCTATGAAGAACATGGGCACTGCCATTCAGCAGTATTCATTAGGACAGCTGCATGTTTCTATGTGAATACAACTCCTGAACTCCAAGTATTCTCAACAGAGGGGATCCAGAACACCAATAAAGTAGGCAAACAAACCCAAAACCTTGGGCCTCTTAAAGCTCAGAGTGCAGAACTGCTGTGGGAAAAAAAAGATGGGTTTCACACCAGTGAGACCACTATCACCAAAATACTGCTTCTGGCTGAACACCACCTCAATAATACAACAGAATCACAAGCAGAAACAGGAAGACCGAGCAGAATCAGGATGTCAGTTTTATTCTAGAAAGGGAGGAGTACCAGGGACTTCTGCTTGCACAGTCATGTGTTGATTTACATGTAGCACAGTGGAAAAGGGCAGTACAACTATCTGCCAAGTATGGGGCCCATGCACTGCAGCACAGCCAGCTAAACCCAATCTCCTCAGGCAGAGAGATGACACACTGACCCTCTGAAGTGGGCTCACAGCCTCTAACGTCCTTCCTTGGTGCTCTCTGGAATTCCCACCTCCAGACTCTGTGGAAAGCAGCAGTGGCCTCCAGAAAAAAACTGACATTCTGTGAAACGGAATGACTAATCCTGACATCCATTTTTAAGAGGAATACAACTTCCACAACCCAACAGGCCCTTCTCCAGTATTCCAATGAAAGGAAGCAGCTGTGCTTGGAGAGGATGCAAGGTCAGCGAGCCATTGATTTTAAACATGCATTGTACTGGAGGGGCACTAAATATCCAAAAAGCCTTCCTTCTCCACTATGTAGGTAAAATATGGAAACTTCAGACTCTCTGCAAGTTCCCTTCCCCCTTCCAGTATTTATATTCCTGGAGAAACCATCCAGAGCCTTTGCGCCCAGCAGAAAGGACTTCACCTGGAGTTTAGGAAAGGTATTGATTCCCTAGAAAGCACTGCTCTGCCTGCAGATCATTTCCCTTAAGAGTGCTGTGTCAGCTCTCCTCAGGCCCTTTTACCTCAACTCCTATAGCCTTTTATACTTCTAGGATAAACTGAGGAACAATGTCTTTAAAAGGAGAAGTGAGAAATAAAATTACTGACTTTAGAGACAAGGAGACGCTCTACATTCATAAGCAAAAATACTGGAAGTGGGTTTTAAGGGCTTAACAAGCTTAAGTCAACAACAGGACTGTTTCAAAGAAACAAAAAAAATGTAGAAATAGTTTTCAATTGCAACACCCTCATAAAATGATGACACAGGACTCACTTCCCTGGATCATGCTAGTATTTGTCTAACAAAATACTTCCCTTTGCTGCACAAACTACTGTCCAGTCCTCAGGGAAAAGTATGATAAATAGAGAATTCAGAATGTTTTGTGGAGATTTTCTTCCAACTCTTCACTCACAGAGCGCACTTCAAAGCACACTGTATACTCTGCCTGCTATACATGTAATAGGAGATCACCAGGTGAACACCAAGCATTTCGTTTCTTTAAACTCTGACCTGGATGCTTTAACAATGCACTCAATAGATGATTTTGGAAAAACAAACACAAGGGAGCCTTCGATTCAAGAAAGATATGAACAGTATATGCAACAGCAAGGTGAAGAAATATTTGTGCCAGCCAACCATTTCAAAAATCTTTCACACTCTCAAGTGTAATCTAGTATAAATTTTAATAATACGTCATTTCTACATTCCTAGTATATAAAAGTGACTTTTACTTCTGTTTACAAAATGTCATCTCTATTAATAATATTGCAGGCCATGTTTAACTTTTCTAGAAAAAACATCCAGATGTGATTCTGTTACACTCTGCGGTGCTAAACCATAATCATTGGACTCCTTTCCAGTTGTAATTGCTCCTTCAGTTCTTAGTTGCACACTCTATTATACAGCAATGACAGAAGACTCATAAGATTACAAACTAGTACTGTAGAAATGCTTAAGATATCTAACTGAGGTGGAAGGCCCACAGTCTAAATAACACAGAAACAGAATGTGATATAACTTTCCCTAGTATATAAATTACATGTGGAAAGGGATGAATAAATTTAGTCAAAAATCAGAGAATGCCCATGACAAGAAAGAGTAACAGTGTCCAATGGCGATAGACTTTATCATCTCTTCATAGTTCCTCTCTGAGAAGCAAACAAATTAGACTCATCTTCAGACTATGTTTGGGATTAGAAGGGTAAAAATCTTCAAGTTCAGAGCAAACATGGGATAATGGTTTATGGCCATACTGTACAGTGTTGATTATCTCTGCATCTTGCCCACTTAACACTTCCCAAATCTGAATCAGATGTCATCAACTGTTGCTGCATATTATTTCATTCTACAAGCTAAGGTTTGACGTTTTTTCAACTTATAGATCATAGTTTGCCATAATTCCTGTGGGTCCCATAATGAAAATTCAGGGCCTCTAACAATACACAGCTTTTCTGTGTCACTTTCATATTCCTCTTTGAAATAGACCATGACTCTTCATTGTCCACACAAGGGGTAAAAAAAGATTACAAACGAATCTTTTACTCCAACACAGATGATCATATGCAGTGGCAAGCAAATCTATTTTCATCTGAGAGACTAAGCCCACCTCAAATTCTGACTAGATGAAAAAGCACCACATTGCATTGTTCTCAGTTTGCTTTGAGATTCACATGTATGGAGATTATACAAATAGAGCAGTTCAAAATACAAATCCACGACAGGAGGTTAACTTCCTATGAAAGAGGATTGCCTATGATATAAATGAAACCCAAACCAAGGTGTCTTAATAAATACATTCTTAAAAGACAGAGTGCTTCCAAGAGGTGTTACAAGCTGCCTGTGGACTATTAACAGAAGTCTTTAGCACCTTTCATATTTCAGTGTTTGAAGTATGTGTATTTAAGTGATGTTATGAGGAAATGAATACATTCTTTGCCTAGCTGGAATGCATAACGAAATAAGAGTGATCACATGCAGCAATTATTAACATCTCAGGAAGACCTCTCACTGACTAGAACAGAAAACCTTCACTGCAAACAAGCAAGTGGAAATAGCAGGATCAAAGTAGGAAGATTTGCGAACCCAGCTTCAGTGATAGGAACACAAGATTTGCATTATGATATGCAAACCCGAAGCTGTTCTACTTTAAGAGCCTCTGTGAAATCACCTTCTGTCTATAAGGAGAAAAGTAGTTTTGCCTACAAGCCCCGAGGCCTCCGTTTAGGTTATTTTTGCATCAGACGGAGATACGCGTCGGTGAAACACTAACTTACTTCACATCCCTTGAATGGCACGTTTTTTCCTTTTTTAGCTAAAACACATACACTTCCCTGCAGAGACGGGAACTTGCAAATTGGGCATTAGTAAGGCTTACACAACATAGGCGATACTACTCTCTGCCTGGAGTTCACAGTTCTATTCTAACCCGTTTTACCTGCACGTTACCCAACACATTCTCATTGATGGCAGCCTCGCTTAGTTCGCGATCCCGGCCACGGTGGCAAGGAGCATTAAGTCACATGCCAAACGAGAAGTAGGCAAATACAGGTGGCTAAAGCAGTATTTAGGATGAACTGAGGTCTTTACAAAACTTCACAAAAAAAATATCTTAAGTACTGAAAGACGAGCAGGGACAGATTCCTCTACAGAAGACCCTCCTAAACCCTCCCTAACGAGAGAGCTCTGCCAACATCAGCCCAGAATTCAAGCCAAGTGAAGTAAGAGGTGGAAAGCACAGCAACCTGTCTGCGAACAAAGAAGCACCGCTGCTCTGAAGAACCCTGGAGCCTCCCCATGCTACCCCCTTCCTAGAGCAGCGAAAAGCCGGGGCCGAGCAGAGCCGCTCCTCAGTGCCGCCCCGCCACCTGCCCGCTTACCGGTGCCAGCGCGCGAGACAGCCCGCTCATGGGCTGGGCTGAGGCGGAGAGCCTCGGCTCCGGCGAAGAGCGGGTTCAGCGTCTGCCCCCGCCGCGCAGCACGGCCCGGGGGAGAAACCCTGCCGCTCCCACCGGAGCTAGAAGCAGCCACGGCACTTACCGGGGGCCGCCATGGTCCCGGGCTGGCAAGGAAGGGGCAGCTCCGCTTCCCTCACATGGCCAGTGGAGCGGCGCACAGCGTGCCTCCCCTGACCACTTCCTCGACCCCAGCCGGGCGCTCAGTCCCAGTGCTGTCCCGGCGCACGGCCCCGCCTCCCGCCCCGCCGGAGCCGGAGGGCACTCGACCCGCGACGCCCCCTGCAGAACTGGGCATAGGCGCTACGGCCCGGCTCCACGTTGCGCTCCAGGTACCCGCAGGGATTCTCCCGCTATAGGACAGAAATCCCTTTTCAACTGGCTCTGATCCTGCATTCCATAGGTGGCCGAGGAAGCAGCCTGCAACGAGGATAGGTTGCGTGTTACGGCAACACAAAAACACCATCTCCTTCGTCACGGCAAACTCCAGCAACGGCGGTGGAAGAGAGGAGGCGAGAGCTGCTTTATGTGCACTCTTAACTTAGGCTTTGACTCCTGTCTTCTATGAGCAAGTTTTATCTTTTCCTAGAAAAAAACCAAATCGTTCCGTATAGAATGGAAGCAGCTTGAAGGTTTTTGTTTTTCTCCAGATGTCTTCTAACATACATTTACCTGATTCCACATGACTAAATTTCAGTACAGAGAAAATAAGCAGTGGAAGGACACCATTGGAGTTCAGGTACTCTAATTTTGTCACTGAACACAAAGGAACAGATTCTGTGTAAGTAATTCGGTTTGTTCCTTCATAAACTTGGAAAAATCACTTGCACTGATGTGCATTCAGAAACACTGATGAAAATGTGACTTCTTTATTGATACACTCCAGCAAAGCAAATTCTCTACAACCCAATTTCCCAGTCAAGACAGTCACTCCCAAGCAGTGACATTCTATGTGTAGCTTAGTGTCACAAACACTAACATCAGAACAGAGCTGGTTACAAACAGCAAGGAATCAACTGGTTATTACTAATCAACCGTATCTTAGAAGTCTGTTAAACTCTCATTACCTCCAAATCTTTACCCAAAACTTACCTTATGAACTGCATGTCACAACCTGTCCTTCAAAACCAGAGTATTTGCTCCACAATAAGAAAGCACTAGGACAAAATCCACTTCCTTCTGATACAACCTTATAAGAAGTCCGAGGTTATGCAGGGAGGAAATAAGTCTTTTTCCTTCTAAACCGTTCTGAAAAAGTAAAATAGAATGAAGAACACCTGGGCATTGCAGAACTGTGCCAATACAGATTCTTTTTGGGATTTATGTGAAGGGAGAAAATCACTAGTTGGAAACTAGTGCCATCTCCTTTTTATTGGCCATGAAAGGAGCAGGAAAAGCAGAGACTTCTCACTGGAATGCTCTCTTCTGAGGCAAGCAGCTTTCTCTGTGGGCTTGACCAAAGAGACACACCAGCCAGAGGGAAAGACTGAAAAGACCTGTGAAGAATGGGTGAGGAAAGAGAAGGAATTCACAAGCAGCAGCATAAATTGGTTGAAATTGCTTGATTTTTAGATCCCAAGATCTCCCACTACTACCTTAAGGAATACAAGAACAAAATAGCTCTTCTTGCGTGATTACTGTCAGGTCATCTGGACAGTTCAGGCACAATGCAGGGCCACACAGGCAGGCAGCCACACACCACTGAAGAGGAGCAGTCATGCAGCATCTGGGAACAGACCTAACTGGCAAAGGCCTTGCAGGACAAGGAGAAGCTTACTTAACCAGGAAAGAAGCAAAGTAAGCCAGTGAAGCAAACACAGACAGTAATTTCCCTGGTGCCTCACAGTAGTTGCTTCAGACAGATGGACTTAAAATAAGGCGCGTTTACTAGCAATGGCTGCATCTCTTCCTTTTTGATGCAGACAGAAAACACAGAACTTGTGCTGAGCTTTGCAGATGAAGCTTGCAGATGTAGCTCACTGAAGATGGAAGCTACAAGAACAGTGAGAAATACTGGTTCCTGGAAACAGTTTCCTTTCTGCAACACAGCCCTGAGTTATTCCATGTGTTACAGGGGCAGACCAGATCGGGGCATCTGAAAACAAAGTATGCATATTTAACAAGCTCTTAGCTGAATATCCCTTTTCTATTCTACAATCCTATACAAAATGAGTCAGTCTTACAGTGCAATCTACCACTACATGAGCTGCTCTTATTTCTCCAAGTGTACGCTTTGGAGGTACTACCTAACTGCACACAAGAGAGACAGAACTCCCACACAGCAGGGCACAACAACGTATGGAAAGGATTAAGAGCAGAGGGCTAGACAAGGGA
Source organism: Ramphastos sulfuratus (assembly GCA_013399055.1). NCBI lineage: Eukaryota > Metazoa > Chordata > Aves > Piciformes > Ramphastidae > Ramphastos > Ramphastos sulfuratus. The sequence goes on from WBNM01020602.1 coordinate 48,500, forward strand.
AATGTGAAGAGCATAACACTACCTGTTGCTGCTTGTTTGACCACAGCAGCCCTAACTCAGGACTTTCAGCATAGGACTCTCTTTGCCCTCAGCAAGCTTTATGGCACACTCTATTCATGAGAACAACAAAGCAAACAAACAAAAACAAACAAAACAAATAAAAAATGCAAGGTGAGCAGAGCACTACAGCCAGCAGAATGATGCTTTATCTTCAGAGGAAAAGAAATCTTTAGCAGAGAAATTACTTATTTAAGGTCACAGCAATGTGCAACAGCTGAATGAAATCTTTTCAAGGTCCTGAGTACACTAACAAGCAACCTCACATGGGGCTCCCACACCAGCCCTTTGCCCATAGGCCCAGGATCTCCATTTAAGTTCAGGCTTGGGGATTCAGTACCTGCCTGTCCTACTCTGCAGGGGTACCTGTTTCAAGTCCTCTCTTACTTCACCTTCTTGATCCCCTTCAAAGATAAGTTGTAATCAACCTTCTCCCCAGTTATTTCTCTAGATCCATCTTAACAAAGGGTACATTTAGACCTATAGGTTACTTTTCCTGCAGACCTTCCTCTGGCATCATCTTCCTTTGCTTCTGATTGGATTCCTTATGTAGACCCTAGGCCTGTTATTATAGCTCACTTTTCCTGGGACTGCTGATCAATCTTGGTAACATCTGGCTCTGCCTCCCACCTCCAAGCTACACGGGACTGTGTTCTGTTAGCAAGGATGCTTTGCTAAGGACTGCACTCAGGCTGCCCACAGCTACCACCATGTTCTCCTCCACGAAGGAGCCTTCTTCCTCCTGCTCCCTACCATTCTCCTTTTGAGTGATAAACTAGTAGAAGGGGGGGGGGGGGGGGGAAGGGGCTTTATATAGACTACATTCTTCTCTCTTCCTATGTCATATACACATTCCTGAGCGTCTTTGCAGAGACTGACCCAGGTTTTTACTTCCTCCTCACTACGGACTCTAGGTCTGCCTTTGCACCGCAAGGAGTCTTCCTGCCCTGATTATCGCCTTCAGTGAGAGGCCACGGGAGCCTTTTCAAACCCTCTCCTGTCGGGAGTATAGCTGTGCCTCTCCTCCAAGCTGCCGCTGCCGAGCACCAACACCTGAGGGCCGGGCCCTAACATCCCGGCGCCGCGCCCCGTCGCAGCCCAACCAACATGGCGAAGAAGGCGGGGGCGAAACCACAGCGGCTCACGCACGCGCACGTCGTTACGTACGCTGCGCGCGCGTGCGTGCGTGCGGCACGTGGCGGCGGGACGGCATGGCGGACTGCCGCGCGGTGCCCAGCGACCTCTTCCCCTTCGTGCTCGCGTTCCTGCGCGAGAACCAATTCGAGGGCGCCGCGCGCGCTTTCGCTAAGGAGGCGGCGACGGTGAGCGAGGCGGGGGCCCGGCGGCCGTGTGAACGGGCCCGGCGGCCGTGAGCGGGCCCGGGGGCCCTGCGAACGGGCCCGGCGAATGGGGCCGGAGGCAGCGCGAGCAGATCCAGGGGTTGGGGGCGGCTGGCGGCGGGGTGAGCGGGGCGGTGGGGCTGGCGGTGGTGGGGGGCGACTGGCTGGCTGACTGATGCGGCCTCTTTCCTTGTTTAGAAGGAGCAGGACCCTAATGCAGCCTCCCTCCTGGACATCTTCAGTTACTGGCTGAAGTAAGTGCCCCTCCGGCAGCGCGGGCCACGTATACCGGGCCTGGGGGGGTGAGGGATGGGGGATGGTGGGGTGCTCTGGCTTTGCCGTGCATCCAGATGCCGTGCACGAGATGCCGTCTGGCCTTCGCCTCGTGGTCCACAGCTCAGTCTTTCTACCTGTAGGTCTCCAGCGGCCAAGAAAAGAAAGCTTGTTCCAAATGGCTCCCAGGTGAAGAGGAAGCCCTCCTCCAGCAGTGATGACAGCTCCAGTGAAGAGGAGACACCCCCAGCTAAGAAACCAGGTGAGGTTTGTGAGCAGCCTTAAGGCGGATCAGGCTTGTGTTTGACATTGACTTCTCATCTGGATATAGAGCTCAGATAAGTGTCTTATGTGAGGTCCTCCTCCATCTATAATGGGCTGGGTTTGTATTGAGTAATATTATTTCTAGCCAATCTTTTGACTATGACATGCAGGATATGTTCCCCCTAGCTAAGGGTGATCTTGTTATCCAGTTACAATTTCAGCACACCAGGGTTTGTGTCCGTTAGAAAGCTTTAGCCCTTCAGTTTAGGTGTTTTTGATTGAGGCTGGTGAAGGTGTTGGGCCCTATTGAATTAATGTGCTGTTGAAGTGGTGCTTTCATTACTTTGTGTTGAGATTCTGCTTCCCAAACACTCACTGATAAGATACCTTGACAGAGTTACTCTTTCTTGCTTCGGCACATTAAATTTATGCATTCATTTAAATATTGAGTGAAATTGGGTTTTGAGTGCATGTAGATGGGTTGATACTCTTCATGGGAGGTAGCTACTTCATGATTTTAGTCTGTGCTGCTTTCCAGGGATTCTTAGTTTCACTAAGAACTTAAAAGAATGTTTTTTCATCTTGCTATTGTAAGAAAACTGATTCAAGTTCTAGAAGCGCTTTCACAAGTGTTAAAATTCACATAATTTGGCAAAACTCCTGCATGATTAGGGTTTGCCAGGGTTCACTGTACTGGTGCATACTGCTTGATCAGTTATGCATGGTCGTATCCTTGAGTGCCAAGCATCCTTGCTGACCTGCTGCTGTTGTGAGCTTACTGCCATCCTTTCTATCAAGCTTGTGTCTAAGTACTATCCTTTGCATGTTGGTATGTGTTTGGCTGTATTTTTCCCTTTTTATCTGGAATAATTCTTGCATATGCGACGGTTAAACCAAACTGTAAGTTTGTGTATCTTGTGGTAGATATGTGGGAGGAGAAGACAGGGAGAAGGAAAGACATAGAAAGAAAACTAGACTCCATTTGGAGTCATCCTAAAGCCGAATTTGAGCTTAGATCTGGGTTTTTTGTGTGTTTTTTTTTTAATTTGACAAGGTCAGTTGCAAATAAGACTTGAAGCAAAATGGGTTCTTTTGCTCTATTTTGTTAAAGACAATCAGTAACCAGGAAGGAGTAGATTTGACTAAAACACATTAAGCAAAGTGCCTGTAGCCCCAACACAGCATTGCAGTGGTTCTTTTTGGAAATCTTGGTCAGTGCATTCTTGTTAGCTGGATCATGTGTAGACACAGTTGGTTATCTCAGTATTTGGAGACAGTTTCCTTGTAGTGTGTCTTTATTTTTTATGGTAGAAGTCCACACTTAAATGTATGTGTGACAAAGATAAAATCTGGAATTGGTTTCATCTTCTTTCCTACCCATTGTGGAGTCTTCTGCTGCACACTGCTCAAGAAACAAAATTAGCGTTAACGAACTTCAGTCATGGTTTAATGACTTAGTGTCTAAGTCGTTTTGCCCTGCCATACATGTGGGATAGGATATAGGTACCTGAGTGTCATGAATTAACTTAGCATCAATGTGTGCTGTCCTTTATTTGCAGCTAAAGCAGCAGTTATAACTAAGGCAAAAGCAGTCCCTCCAGCCAAGAAAGCAGAGAGTAGCAGCGAAGACTCTAGTGATGATTCAGACTCAGAGGAGGAGAAGCAGCAGCCACCAAAGGTCATCTTTTCTTTCCAGCCTTTTTAAAGCATGTTTGACAGTGATGAATAATAGCAAATTTGACCATCATAATTCTCTCTGGAACTGGGCTCACTTTTCTGGACTGTGAAGCATCTACACTGCTGCAGGTGCAATGTAAGAAGACATTTCTGCAGTGGATGGTGTGCCATTTAGACTTTTCCCATGAAAAATTAACTTTGTGTCTAGTGTGCCCACTTTGTTGTATACCCAAGTATGCTTCTTGGCTTTATTCTAAGACCGCCACTGCTTACTTTATATGCAGAAAAATACTTAATTTCAATCACTAAAAAAAAATCTTATATATATGCATAAATACATATATAAAGCTAAACTTCTCTTTCCTTTTTCTTGTGCAGTCATGGTCTTGACCAGTGGGGGAGAGCAATAATGATGTCATTGTACAGAGTGGAGATCAATCTTAGTTACCCAGTCCGTATTTTCAGTCTTCAAACTATTGTGATCTGGAGAAGGAAGAGAACATTGCTAGTCCCAGAACTGTCCCATTTTGAGGAGGCAGAACCGGAGACTGAGGTGCAAAGAAAGCCTCCCATAGGTTTGCTGAGAGGTTTCCTAGAGTAAAGTTGCTATCCAGGGATTTTCAGGCCCTAACCATTAGGTGGAGAGGATTTTCCAAGTCAAAATCATAACCTGTGTGAAAGACATCTGTTTGTATTCTCTGTATATGTGTCCTACTTAGCAGTCTGTCTTTACTTTCATGGCTACAAGGGCTCTTTGGTTTTCCCTTCTGTTGTTCAGAAAGGCGCAAAACCCGTGGTGAAGCCAGCTGGAACCAAAATCCAGCCTCAAAAGAAAGCAAAGAGTTCCAGCTCTGACTCAAGCAGTTCTGATGAAGAAGCACCAAAAAAACAGCCACCAAAACCAACAACACCTAAATCAGGTATCTCTTACAGTATATTAAGAGTCAAAGTACAAACCCAAAAATGCCAGGGGAGGAACGATGAGGGTTGTATCTACCTGCAAAGGCGGCATATACATTAACATAGCAGTCTGAAAATCTGCCATTTGCCCTCCAGTCCTCTGTTGATGTGGAAGAGGCATAGAACTGATTGCAAATAAAACATCTGGTCCTAAATGCTGCATTGTTTGTGTGAGTAGCTGTATTTAGCAGCCTTAACTGCTTAATTTGTGCTTTTCCTCTCAGAGAGCAGGGAAGGGCTGTACTTCAGCATTTGAAAGTCTTTGAAAACTTGCAGTGAGCTAGAATGGACAGTTTTCTGAGAACTTTCTCTAATCTTGCAGTAGGATAAAACAACAGTTTTGCAGTACTGCCTTAATCTGATCTGTTGGCATTGTGTGGTTCTTTTGTGTCTACTATACCTATGCTGGTTGTAATTGCTTGATATCTACCATATCGTATTTTATCAATGTCTTTTTTTAGCTATCTCAAAAGGAAATAAAGCTGCCCAAGTACCCACCAAGGTGATCAATGGAAAAGCAGCAAGCAGTAGCAGCAGTAGTGAAGATTCTGATGATGATGAAAAGGCTGCACCAAAGAAGGTAAATTAGCCCATAAATAACTTCATGAATACTAGAGGAGTCTTGTAGGACTGGGTATACCTAGCAGTCTTGCAGAGGAACGGTGGAATGTTTAGACAGAGACACAGACAATGGGCACCACATTTGTGGATCTTATACCTCCTCCTCCTTTATACAGCGAAATTGTGTTCCAACACCGCTCCATGCACTGGCTTTCTTCCATAATACTTCCTTACCACTTCCTCTGCTCCTTCCTTTTAAAGGAAAACATCTCATTGTGTCATAATAGCCTTCCAGTATCTGAAGGGGGCCTACAAGAAGGCTGGGGAGGGATTATTTATAAGATCTTGCAATGACAGGACAAGGGGCAGTGGGTTTAAACTGGCAGAGGGAAGATTTAGACTAGATGTTAGGAGGAAGTTCTTTCCAGTGAGGGTGGTGAGGCACTGGAACAGGTTGCCCAGGGAGGTTGTGGCTGCTCCCTCCCTGGAGGGGTTCAAGGCCAGGTTGGACGAGGCCTTGAGTAACCTGTACTAGGGGGAGGTGTCCCTGCCTAGGGCAGGGGGTTGGAACTAGATGATCTTTGAGGTCTCCTTCCAACCTTACCATTCTACGATTCTGTGATTCTATAATCATACTGTAGTCTCTCCATTCTAAGTTTCTCTTCTGCATGACTCTCTTGTGCTTAGCTGTTCTCTGACTTTCAGTTTCCCACTAGGGAGTGTTTAAAAACGTTTTCTACGACACAAAAATAGACATAGGTGTATTTAATCAAGTGGCAGTTGCTACCATTTCAGTCAGTTCTGTTCCCTTTAGAGGTTCTCATTAGGGATTCCTTTAAGCAGAAAACGATAGAGTGGCCAAAAAGACCACAATGCTTAGGTGTTTTCTAAAATTTGCCTTTGAGAATCTTTGTTACTCTTTCCCACTTTGTCTTCAAAATCTGCTTTAAGTGAGGAGTAGAGTTAAACAAGATCCACATTCAGCTGTCCTCACAAGATTTTTGTAACTTCTTTTTTAATGTATTTTTCTTTCTTTTTTGTGACAAGGCTGTTCCCAAGAAATCTCCTCTGCCAAAACCTGCAGCAAATCAACCACATCCAGGAAAAAACAAACGTACAGAGGAAAGCTCCAGTAGTGAGGACTCATCTGACAGTTCAGATGATGAAAAAACACCTGCAAAACAAAAGTCAAAATCAGGTAAAGTACTAAATTCTGTTGCTGCCTGGTGGAAGGACACTTTCCACTAGTTCCACTGTCCTGGGAGAAGCATAGGCAGGGCACAAGCAGGTCTTGACTGTGCACAATATTCCAGGTGGTGCTGGTGGTGGTATTGTGAACCAGAAGTACAGTGGCTCTTTTCATGACTGCTGTTGGGGCTCAGCTTACAGTTGAGCTCCTCCCATAGCAAGGAACTGGGGAGCGAGAGAGGTTGTGATGGGCTCTGTTTGATTTATTGCACGTCTTTTAATCAGATAGCCTGTAAGTACCTTACTCTTGCAGGTTTCCTGTCTACCAGGATTTGGGAAGTAATTTGCCAGTGTGGTTTTGTTATTCTGAAACCCCAGCAGTTTAAGGTGGTTTTTTTTGTGTGTGTGTGAAGTATTCAGGACTGTTCAGTTGCAGCCCAACTGATGAGCTAAGGACCTCTGTTCAATATAATAAAATGCTTTAAGTATTCCAAGAGAGAGCTGATTTGTGTAAAGAGTCAAGGATGAAAACTAGATCCAATTCCATAACCAGAGAATTTGAGAGGGTAGTATCTGAAAATAGTCAACAACTGACATCTCTGTGTTTCTTTTTTTTTAAAAAAGCTTGGCAGCACAAGATTCCATTCTTCTGAAAGTGCAAAGAAAACTTCTGCAGAGATGGTTGGGTCAGCTGAACCCCAAGTGGAGAATTAAATTCAGTGGAGTGGGTGTAACCTTTAAAATTATAAATTAGTGTCCTTGATTGTAGCTACAGAAGGAGAATAAAAGAAACCAAATAGCAGAAGTGTTTTATTCTAACTACAGCAAATGTCTCACATGTGTAATGCAGGCATCTGAATGCTGTATCTCTCTTCATAGGTCAGTACAGCGCTGTACCACCTCCTCAAACTATGCAGAAAAAGAAGGGCCTTGCCAAAACTCCTGTAAAAAAGGCTGAAAGCAGTGACTCTTCAGACAGTAGTGATGAAGCAGAACAGGTGCCCACAAAAGGAGGAGCAGGTATGTAGTGAGAAGAGGCGGGAGATGTAGTAGTACATAGCACAAACAATGTTTTTTGAAGTGTCTTGATTTCATTGAAAAAGTTATTTGACTTTAGTTTTATGTTGCTATTGCTTCTCTGCATCATGTACCACCTGTGGATCTAAACTGTGCAGGCTGGATTACTTAGCATGTGTTGGTGTGAAAAGTTAATCAGGATCTAGTTAGTGGGGAACAAGCCAGGCCAATTACTGCAGCTGGACAGGTCTTGGTGCTCAGTTTCTGATGTGTTGCCTGAATGGCTGGTGCAATGAGAAGGGAGCTTTTATACATCTGGAAAGGTCTTGAGACAAAGGTTTGGTGTGGATGTGGCTCGTTAATTTTAAACTTTCTTTTACAGGCAAATCAGTAGTAGCTAAAACAACCACTGGTCCCCCAAACAAAACTGTGCCTACCAAGAAGGCTGAATCCAGTTCTGACAGTGACTCAGGTGATTCAACCATTATTAAAACTGCTTTTTTGTGTTAGTGCTTTTATTGGCCAGTTTGCTGTATAGTGGTCTATCTGCTGAGGTCGTTAGCATATAAGTACTAAAGCTTCAGTCTCCATAGTGAACAAAATGTGAAACTGAAAAACAGGAGTTTGTTATGCAGAGCAGAGACATCAGTAAGAGCATTGCAAGTGCCAGAAGGGTCTGGTTTTGTTGCCTGACTTCTCACAAGTGATGAGAAAAAAAGAGGGAGGGACTATTTACAAGGTCTTGTAATGACAGGACAAGGAGTAATGAGTTTGAACTGGCAGAGGGGAGATTTAAACTAGATGTTAGGGAGAAGTTCTTTACAGTGAGGGTGGTGAAGCACTGGAATGGGTTGCACAGGGAGGTTGTGGATGCTCCCTTCCTGAAGGTGTTCAAGGTTAGGTTGGATGAGGCCTTGAGCAACCTGTACTAGTGGGAGGTGTCCCTGCCTATGGCAGGGAGTTGGAACTACATAATGTTATAATGGTTTAGGTTGGAAGGGACCTCAATGATTGTATGATAAGTGGAGAAGGCTTTGATTATTGCTGTTAAAGTATTCAGTAATGTTGGAATAGACCAGACTTAGCAGTTTAGATTGCTGTGACACACAATACAAAGGCATATTTATAATGCAAAAGTCTCCAGTCTATCCTCAGACTGCTACTAGACACGTATGTTACAGGAAATAGCTAAAATAAGATGCTGGGCTGTTACTGCCTTGCTTCCCCTGCTTCGTCTATTTTCTCTCCTAATTTCTTGCCTCTTCTTTCATCTTCACCGCAAGGCTTTTATTGATCTTTCTTCTCCCCTAGTTCTTGATAATACCTGTACTTTCTCTTTATTTTGTACCTCTTATACATTGTTCTTCAAATAATCTGCTTCCTTGTGCGTGCGTTAGTGAAGAACTTGAACTGCTTGTTTACACTTCCTCCAACAAAGATGATGTGTGGAAAGATGAATACTGTCCCCACAACTTTCAAGTGTTCGTTAGATGCTGCTTATTGACAGTTATCCAGTAGCTCAGCCTTAGCCACATGCCATCTTGCTTTTCACTTCCCCATGAGTTACATACATATTATTACTAAAGTAACTTGCACCAGAGGCTTATTAACTTATCATCCTTTTTTTTTTTTTTTTTTTTTCCCCTGTTTAGATTCTAGCTCTGAAGATGACAAGAAGAAGGTAGGGAATAAAATCCCAACTAAACAACCTGTGGTAAAGAATACCTCCAAACCAGCAAAAGTAGTTGTCAAGCCTGGACAAGCAAAGAAAGACTCCAGTTCCTCCTCTGACAGCTCAGGTACTGGGGTAGGAGAAAAGAAGAATTTCCAAATGCACATTGTTCTTGCTCAAACATCTGTTTCTAGGCAGCTTGTGAGGATGCAGTTGGACAGGAATACTCATTACAGTGTTGCTTCAAGCAGCTAATAAAGTGCACTGTATATCAAATCTATGTGCTGTCTTCATGTTAAAGGAATGGGGCTTCACCTTGGTTATTCTTTTTTTTTAATTCTAGATTCTGGTAGCTCTGACAAGAAGGCCCCTGTGAAGCCCCCAACTAAAGCTGCAATGCCCGCAACAAAGAAGACACAAGCTGTCCCAAAGAAAGCTGAGAGTAGCTCTGATTCAGATAGCAGCTCCAGCAGCTCTGAAGATGAGAAGAAGAAAGGCACTTCAGCTAAATTACCTGGCAAAGTGGCTAAGACAGTGTCCAAACCTTCTACTCTAGTTTCCAAAGCAGGCACGTCTGACTCTGACAGCTCAAGCAGTGAAGAAGAAAAGAAGCCAGCAGTGAAACCAGCCACCAAATCTATAGGGGCAGCAAAAGCAACTGTGGGGAAGAAGGGTGCTGCTTCTAGTAGTAGTAGCAGCTCATCTGATAGTTCCAGTGAAGAGGATGAGAAGCCCAAAAAGGCAGGAAAAGGGACACAGAACAGCTCTAAGACCACTGCCTCCACAGAGAAGGCAAAAGCCTCCACACCAACTGCAAACAACTTAAAGTCTAAGCAAGCCAGTGGCAGCAGTAGCAGCAGCGAGAGCAGTTCTGAGGAAGAGACTGGAAAAGTCAATGGAGGTATTACCTACAGTCTGTGAAGTGGGCTTGTCAGGCAGTGTTACAAGCCAAACATGAATGGGAGCCCTTCCTAAATGATCTCTGTGTGCTATTAGATTATGACATCTGGTGCAGTACTGAGAGGGAGGAGATGGTTTCTAATTTGCTGTGACCCTTTTTGTCTGTATTGCATATCTGCTGGCAATGGAATCTGTGGCAACATGAACTAGTTTCTGTACAGTTGTTGCCAGTTGCCATCTCTGCATGCACAAAATTGCTAATGACAGCAAGGTAGGCTGCTGAAGGACCTTGACAATATTGATTGGGGCACCACAGGTCTCAATCTTTATCCCTCCCAGAGGAAAAAAATTTGAATGCGCAGCTGACGTGTGCACTTGCATATTGTGTGACTCTAAGAACTGGAGAATGTTAACCAACAGAACTATCAAGTGCACTAAATCATTAATACATAGATACCCTGTTCCATAAAATTATCCATTAGTATAGGATGGCAAAATCCCTACTAACCCAGAATGGCTGTTAATATGTTACAGCAGTCAGTTTTCTCTGTGAGGTAATGCATCTGACACCTGTGCCAATACTGTGTTTGCGTTCTTGGGGAGAGATGCTATTGCCTTTCGCAACACTGCAGTTACTCCACTTGAAGGTTTACTAATGTTCATCTAACAGGCACAATCAGGATGAAACAGAAGAGGAAAGATGTTCAGGAGGCAGAGACACCGCATAGTAAAAAGGCAAAGATCAAAGTCAAAACACCACATACGGTTCCCAAGGTGAAACGGGTGAGTGAAGGTGGGCTCTGGTGACTGGAAGGAGCGATTTCTGCCTCCTGAACAAGTGGGCTTGTTTTGCAGGAGGTTTGGCCCACAGTATCATTTGCATTTTTGCTCCCTTCTCGAGCACTTGAACCTTCTATGGAGGACCCTAGAAATGCCTATATGTGTGTAATACTGTTCTGGCAAAGCCTGATTGGATATGCTTGCAAAGAAGTATGCCTGGGCTGCCTTACCTGAAGAAGGGAAAAAATTACAGATCTGGGAAATGAAGACTCGGGTGACGTGAGCAGGGCTCTGTATTTGCAAGGGAAGGAGGTTGTCATTAAAGGAATATCTTACACATATGTGTGTGCGTTTACTGTTTCTCATTTCCTTTCTGCTTAACAGCCAGCCTCTCCATTCCGGCGTGTAAGGGAAGAAGAGATTGAGCTGGATGCTCGCGTTGCTGATAACTCATTTGAAGCAAAGGTAGGATTAGGTAGTGCTGAGAGTGGTAACACTTGGCCTTTGCAAATACAGAGCAGTCTTGGTGTGCTTGTGGGTGGTGTCTTTTTCCACCTGGAGGTGCTGTTGGGAAGTATGTGAGCACTGATAGGAGCTGCGTGGGAGAGTGATACCTGCTCTGGTGTTTGCTGGGTAGCATGAAGTGCAAAACATTGCCTTTACTCTCTTGGGGACTGACCTGAATTTCTTTTTTCCTCTCCCACTTCATCCCTCACAGAAAGGAGCAGCTGGTGACTGGGGTGAGAAGGCTAACAATATCCTGAAATTCACTAAAGGCAAATCTTTCCGCCATGAGAAGACAAAGAAAAAACGAGGCAGCTACCGTGGGGGCACTATATCAACTCAAGTCAATTCAGTCAAATTTGACAGTGACTGAGAATGTTTCCTTTGGAATTTGTAAACCGTCTGGTCGCTAGAATGGCTTGGATGGTCACATGGACACTATTTATATCAAGCCTGCCTGGAATGCTACCTCCTCATGCTCATTTTGGGGCAGGCAGCTCCAGTGTGAGATGTGGGAGAATAATTGGATGTTTCCCTCTTCTAATTCTAGTTTAGGCCCCTATTTAGTGCCATCTTTGAGCTGGTGTTATTGGCACTGCTAGGGTGGCCTCCAAAATTTAGAGGTTTTTTCCACAGTCTTATTTTTAAAAGGCTGGCAGTGATTTTTTTCATTTTGGTTTCCTGTCCATCTAGTAGAAGAAAACAAAATCATTCTCCTGTATGTTAATCTCTTACTTGTTTTCTCAGCCAGTTTAGCTCTAGTACCTGTGAAATGGCAAGTATTTTAACTTGCCTTTGGCTAGTTACTGTAAGAGCAGCAACTGATTTGAACCCTCTGGCTGTAATCTCCACCCCCACCTGACATTTCAAGTTCACAGTTGCAGTGAATTCCTACCTTCCTTTTCCTTCCACTCCAGTTGAGGCCACTAACCAGAGTACTTGAAGAAGCAGAGTATACTTTAGTAGCTGAGTAACTGTTGCTTGCAGTTGCAAGTTGGGGGTCTATTTTCAGAAAGAGCAAGGTATGTAGTACTGCAGTGGCAGTCTTCATTTGGAATGGCTCAGTTGGAATGGGCGAAGATGCAGGAGATAAAGCCCTCTTTCCTGGCTAGCTCTGCTTTTTGCTGTGCTTTTGTTTCAGAGGCTTTGGCCACAGTGTAGCATTATGCTTTGTTCTTTCTGAACATAAAATGTGCCAGCTTATGCTTACTCCCAGCAATGTGCTGTGCAGCTTGTTAAGAGTGAGGATGAATGTATTACTAATGCCTTAAATTCCTGGGTTGGATCACTTGTGCTTTGGGCTGTTTTCCATCGGTTAGATTCCTCTCAAGAAGTATAATGCCAGTTTCCCCATAGCTCTAAGACAATGCCTGGTGCTGTAATGATTGAATTGTTAGCTACAAGTACACGTTCAGTATGGAGAGCCTCCAATATGTTCAGTAACCTGCAGCCTAAACAGTTTACTGCTGTTGAGGGGAGGGCTTGCTTTCTGTATAGTTGTGTGAGTGCCTTCCTATTTCCTGTGCAACTCACATCCAGTAGAAAATGGTTTCTGTCAACTACTTTTTTTTTCCCCTGTTAGAAAGGTTAAGTTCATTGTCATTGGTGGGCAAATTTGCTGAGCCTGTAGCCAGTGTGGATTAAACAGCAGTACTGTATGCTTGAGAAACTTGAGTGGTCTGAAATCCCACACTATCATGGAAACTGCCAGCCATCAAGAGAGGCTATCCAGGGCCTGTTTTCCATGTTTCCATTCCCTCCCCAAAGAGTAACAATGAGAAGAGCCCTGTTGTTAACTTGTGTGCAAGGCAGTGTCATCTAATTGAGGGTTGGAGGAGACTTGATGAGCCACCCCCATATATGTCATCTGTAACTTGTTCCAAGGAGTGTTTTGCAGGATTTCCCCTTTTGTCTTGCACAATCACACATCGGTGCCTGGATTTTAGGCTGCAGTGCAGAGGGGTCCAGGTTATTATAAGGAATAAGAGGCCAAAGGAAGGTGGGAAAGGGTATTTTCTGCCTAGGGATTTGAATATCATCTTGCCATTTGCTGACTTTCTTCTGTTTATCGGGAACTTATTTGGAAGTCCTCTTTTTTTTTTTTTTTTTTTAATGGGGGTATTTTAAATGTGATAATTGTAATGTGTCCAAGAATAAAGATCGCTGCCTTTGTAATCTAAGTGGATCTGCTAGTTAAAAATGTGGAACAGCAGACAGGAAAATGGAAGGTATTAGTGCTGGAGATAATGTAGCACTGTCTCTCTATACCTGTCTACAGCCACACCTTGTTGTCTTAGTTGTGTGCTCGTGTGGATATAACAGACCTACAGAAGTGAAAGGTGGCCTGTGCAGCTCTCTGTCAAGTGACTGCAAGAAATTTGGATAAACCTCTAGAAGAATATTTGCTTATACCAAGGTGAACTGAGGTTGCTTGAGTCCTTTCCCACCAGAATATCTGGTCAGTTCCTCTCAAATACTGCTGCCAAGTTAGCTGGCAATATGGTGTAAGTAGCATCAGTCTATGGGACTAAGAAACAATAGGCATGATGTAAACATTATGTATATACCTGGTTAAAAAGTAATTTCTGTGTCCCCTTAGCTCTCTTCCTCCTCTGTGACCATGTCTGCAGGGAAAATAAACTTGCTAATAGGTAGGGCTTGATGGAACATTGATGCTGTGATGCTTAGGGTTTTCACCCCTTGTGCTGTGCCTGTACAGGGAAAGTTGACATGAATCACCAGTTGGAGTGTGCTGTCAATTGTAACTAACAATTGGCGTCTGCCACAGCCTTCCACACTGATGCTGTAGAAGGTGTAATACTGAAGTTTTGGCAACAGATGCAAAGAACATCATTAGCCTTGCTAGAGATCAGCACCTGACGGAGCAAGGGAAGGGAAATACTTTAGAAGCCTCAAAGCATGTGATGTTCCATGTGCTTTGACACTCCTAGGGGAAAGCTGCTCACTTCATGAGGTTTTGCATCTGTTGGGCAAGCATTACCTACATCTCTGCTCTCTGCTGCTGATCTGGAAACACTTCTGGAGCACTTAGGCCTTGTTTCCCCATGCATTGCTGGTGTGGGTTCAGCTGTGGTTAGTGCTGGAGCTGGGTTAGTAGGACATACCCCTCTGGTGTATGCTGTACCTGTATGTTTGCTTTAGAGCACTGCCTGGCGTCCCCGTTCCCCTTCGTGCCATCTTTTCCACTTTGCTGTCTTGCCTATTGTGTGTACAGCCCCTGTCCTTACCCTCGCGCAGAGCCCGCAGAGGATCTAGCACAGGTCCCTGGAGGGATGTTTTTGACACCCTTCAGCCACGCTGGGCTAGCAGAAGACACAGGCGAGAGCTACCCGGTTTTGCCTCCCCTGCCCGCTCCAGCAGCCGGAGCGGCGGGAGCGGTTCTCCGTGCCTCGGCGTTCGCCCTACCTGCGTGCGGCTGAGCGCATGGCTTGCCTTGGCCCCGGAGAGGCGGTGCCTGGGTGCGGCTCGTGGGCCGGGGCAGCACCGCCTGGCCCCGCCCGCTTGCTTCGCCAGCCGGCCTGAAAGGGGAGGCGGGCGGCGACTGCTCCGCTTCCACCGCCGCCACTCGGGCCGCTCTCCCAGCCAGCAGGACTCGCTGCAGGTGGGTGTCGGCACCGCTGCCGATGGGCGAGGGCGGTGGAGGAGTCCGGGACAGGTGATCCGACAGGAGCCGGTACGAGGACACCTGCGGCCGGAACTACTCACGTTTCGTCCCGCCGGGGCGGCTTTCGGCCGCAGTGCCGCCTCCCTCTTAGGGTGCCTGTGGCCAGTGCTGGGGAGCTTCCCGCTGCCGAACCGAGCGCGGTCGAGGGCTGCCGCCCCTGCCCCGCCACCGGCCGTCCTACCTGGCCGCCGTGCGAGCAGAACGAGGGTACTCCTGCCCCTGGGTGCTGGCTACGGCAGCGGGGTTGGAAGGCTGCGCTGGAGGGTCGGTAAGAGGAGCGGGCGGCAGTCGCGGTTCGGGCGGACGCTGAGGGGCGGGACTGAACTTGATCAGCTAATGGCACGAAGCACCTGGCTCCTTCTCTGCTGCAGGGAAGGAGAGGGAGACGCGGTTTGAGCCCCCAGCTTGCCCCGGCTCTGCCAGGACGCGTGGGAGCAGTCTGGGTAACCAGCAGGGCTACTGAAGGGCACGAGTTAAGCATCTGCTCAGCTGCGCAGTATCGGAGTCTTGGCACCTGAACAAATGTTCAAAGCGCTTTTGCGTAACTTGCTTCATCTTCCTCTTGATTAGATCTCAGGAGTGTCTTCCTTCTGTGCTGCCTCCTCTTCCTATCCACCTCACCTGGCTGAGCTGCTGTTTATGGCAGCTCAGCTAGGTCTCATTCCTCCGTTGTCCTCAGAGCCAAGGAGCTGTATGGGTTTTTTGGTTTTGAGGGTTTTGTTTTGTTTTTATGTGATGGTGTCAGTTTTCTTACTGAAGATACGACTCACCTTTAGCCTCTCTGCTTCTTTAATTCTATCATACGCGATCAGACTTGTCTGTCAGGACTTTATCAATCCCTGATGCTTCCTACACAAGGTTTCACAACCTTCTGGGATGTTTAATGACTTTTCTTTTTATGTGGTGCTTCTCTGCAGATAGAAGCTGGAATGACAGGGCAGTAAATGGAAGACTCTTTTCCTCCCCGCTCCTCTTGTCTAAAGTTTAGCGCACTTGTCTTTTTCCAGTTTTTCTCTGCAGTCTCAAGAACTTCAAGTGGACAGTCATACAGGCATAACCCTCTCTTAAAGCCAAAATGTGCACTGAACTGTCATATGCTGTCACTTCAAGGTCTATGGCTTATATCAATATATGGAAATGACCCCAAGCCTTTCTGTCTCTTGCTTCAAGGGACTACAAGTAATATTTATAAGCACTTCGGCACCACAAATCTGGCAATGCTCAGCATAGGCTCACTTCAGCTGCTTCTGTCTTGCAACTCTGTTGCAAGTGAGGGTAAAAGGCTCTCTAGAGAGCTTCTTGTTACTGACCGCCATGGTGTAATAAACTCCTTCTGTCCTTTTTAGAAGATGACCAGGAAGCCCATGGATATGGAATAGGGGGAAAAACCTAAACAGATTTAATGTATAATGAGAGGCCAGACTGGGAAACAGATGTTTGACATCATAATCTAGTGTGTAGTTTCAAATGCCTTCACAAGCTGAGATACATATCTTTATTTTTTTTCTCAGTTTTTGTAGACCAGTATTTTTTTTTTTTTTGTTACCGTGGTTTCCTGCCTGTGACCTATGAACTGTCAACCTCCTGCTGGTCCACAGATTCTCACCGTGCCTGCAGAACATCCTCCATAAAATTCCAATGAGCCAAGAAGGATGTTGAAGATGGTTTAAGGTCCAAAAAGTTTGGAGCTGAACTGGGGACTACATCAATCTTTGTCCAAAATGAGTGAAGATAAGTAGAGTGCTTCTGATGCTGTTGTGTAGAAGCAATAGCACAGAGTATAGTGCAAAGTATGAGTTGTTGTTCTGCTGACCTGGTCACTGCTGTGGTTGTTCCCTTTGCTCTTTCAAGTATCTGGGCTTTCTTCATTATTTGTGTTTCATCCTGATCACCGTGAAGATGGCAAAAATAAAATATTCAAAAGGTACCCCATTTTTAGCACTCTTCACTGTATATGAACAGTATTTTGAAAAGCTCAGGGCTGTAGGCTGCCTTAGGAGGCCAATACTTGAAGTGGAGAGCTTACTGTTTTGTACACTAAAATACTAGTATTAGTATACTGCAATACTAATGTTAGCTAGTTGTAATACTAATACTAGCATGTTAGTATTATTTACACAGGTGACTCTGATGAAGCAGGAGACTGTGACAATCCAACATCAGAGCACCGAAGGCCACCAAGGGCTGGATTGGATGTAACTGATTATTAGACTTCCCTGCTTCAACATACGCTTTATTAAATTTACTTTGTACAGCATTCTATCTGTTAGGTTTTTACTCAAGATTCCCCTGAGAAGCTCCTGCTTATAGTGTGGTATCTTCCTGCAGGGCAGAATTGCTCTGAAATGCAAAGCGGCCCGGTTGCCCTGGGTTTTGTATTCCATAAATTAGTCACAACTGGATTGTGTCGTCATCCTGATGGTAGCAGATGGGCCTGTTTTATTCTGGATCATAGCCAACAGATGAGGAAAACTTTAGTTTGTTATTTCTTGGAAGAGTTTTGAGCATGCAGGTGTAAAAGCCTTTTCCTGCCTTCAAATGAATTGTGCTGCTTTGTTAAGTCTCGATTAGTTTCCAATAAAAACATTTCTTCTTACCGTGAGCAAAAACTCTGTAGAGGCTAGGATGCAGGAGGAGAAATAATTCAGCCCCATGGATGTGGGCTTCCATGTCCCAGCCAGGAACTATGTAATACAAAATACTGGAGGACAGGGGGCGGTGTAAGCAGGAGGGCCCATGCACTTAAAGTCTCTTCACTGCCTTTTCTTTGTGGGCTCATTTGTCAAGGCTGCTTGCTGTCAGAGGCCTTAGTACTTCAACCTTATGAAAGGCACCTGAATTAAAGAAACATCTGTCTTTAGAGATGTAACTGTTCAGTTACTTAAGTGAAATTGATATAATTTTCTGTTGATGTCAATGTCGTACCTTATCAAACAGGCTTTTTCTCTGCTCCCTTTCTACTGCCTCCCATTTCAATTTCTGTGAGTTGCTGTGGCTTTGAAAGCAAACTCCCAGCAACTGAGAGTAGCCAGACGTGCAAAACAGGGGCATGCTGCTGCAGTGGTAGTCAGAGAAGATTTCGCCCTCCCCGCTCCTCCTGCAGCTGGCTCTGGTCATGGCACTCACTGAAGGGCCAGCCTTGCCCTACCCTGCCTACTGCAACAGTGAACTCTAAAGCCTCTGTGGCATGGGCTTTTTTAATCATTTTCTCAAACCCAAATTTTTGG
This sequence comes from Ramphastos sulfuratus, assembly GCA_013399055.1. NCBI lineage: Eukaryota > Metazoa > Chordata > Aves > Piciformes > Ramphastidae > Ramphastos > Ramphastos sulfuratus. The sequence goes on from WBNM01020602.1 coordinate 66,605, forward strand.
CTCTGAATGTCAGCTGTGATGTTAAGGGGATTGCTCTGCCTCTGCTTAATCTGCCAGTTGTAATGGCTTTACCAAGCGCTTGTCATGACAACAGCGATGGATCTCTTCTCTCTTTAGGAACCTTCTCCTTGCAGTGGCACTGTTATTTCTTGGAATAGTTATCTGATTTAGCCCCTAGCCCGGGATTTCTAGGCCACAAATAAGGAGGCAGTTCTGTCTGGTCTGGATCTTGTGTGACATCTATTGTTTACTTGGATTTCACACCTCTGCTGAGTACAGGCTGTGAATTCACTTCCCCACAGAATCTCATTCCTGTGCCCAGTGATTTGGAGGTTTCTTTTGAAGACATCAAGAGAAGCATGGCCAGCAGGGCAAGAGATATGACTCTCCCCCTTTACTTTGCTCTCGTCAGACCTCACCTGGAATACTGTGTGCAGTTCTGGAGCCCCCAGCACAGGAAGGACATCAGACTGTTGGAGTGAGTCCAGAGAAGGGCCATGGAGATGATCAGAAGGCTGGAGCAGCTCTCCTATGAGGACAGGCTAAGAGAGTTGGGGCTCTTCAAGCCTGGAGAAGAGAAGGCTTTGAGGACACCTTGTACTAGCCTCTGGTATCTGAAGGGGGCCTACAAGAAGGCTGGGGATGGACTATTTAGAAGGTCTTGTAATGACAGGACAAGGAGTAATGAGTTGGAACTGGCAGAGGGGAGATTTAGACTAGATGTTAGGAAGAAGTTCTTTACAGTGAGGGTGGTGAAACACTGGAATGGGTTGCCCAGGGAGGTTGTGGATGCTCCCTCCCTGGAGGTGTTCAAGGTGAGGTTGGATGAGACCTTGAGTGACCTGTTCTAGTGGGAAGTGTCCCTGTCTATGTCAGGGGGGTTGGAACTAGATGATCTGTGAGGTCCCTTCCAACCTAAACCATTCTATAATTCTGTGACCACCTGCCTGGAGCCTAATAGTGGGTGTGGGCAGCTCAGCTCCCTATGCTGCAGGCAGTGTTGCACTGGCCACAGCACCTGTCCTTGCTGGAGGATCCTGCTGCAAAGCTCATCAGGAAACTTTGTTGTTGAGTATTGGCAAGAGGTAAAGCAGGGAGAAGGGGTTCCTGAGCCAGCACCTTCAGGGATTGCTCCTCGTGTTGGAAGGGACAAAGCAGCTAAGGGCATTTTGCACATCTCCTGTGTCAGCACCTGCCCGAGGCCTGAGATTGACAGCTTACTTGTCATTTGGATTTTGATAGGTCCCAGAGGACTCCAACAGATCTGAGGGTCTCAATGATGTGTGGCATATAGGTTCTTGGCAGGATATGGTCCTATCCGAAGATGGGAGGCAATTTATTTTTTTCATTAAATAACTATTCCTTTCACCTGTACTGTTTCTTCACCTTTTACTTGTTGCCTAATGAAAAAACACTCCACCTCACGAATAAAACCACTCCTGCTCTTCTCAGTATATTCATGCATGTGTATGACCTGCCAGGTGCCCCAAGACAAGCCTGCACCTGTTCCTGTCATGGAGTCTGTCCTGAGCTTCCCGCAGTGCTAAAGGCAGCCATCAATGGAGAGCTGCTGCCCCTCCCTCTCTTAGCTGGAAGCTGCATGTGCTCTGGAGCTCCTGTGCAACATCAGCCAGATGCTTTTAGCTTCTTTGGTATTGAGCAGGATAAATCCCCTTTGGGCTTCTCAAGTAGGTTGAGAACTAGACCAGCTTTGTGGGCTGTAGCTCCATAGCAGCCAGTGCTGCTGGCATGGGTAGCTGGATAGATTCTTGCTGGCAGGATGCTGGATAGATTGTTACTTTTCTTGCAGGGCCTTGCCTCTCTAGCCCAACACCTTTGTATTCATCTTCCTGGAGCTCTTGCTTTCTGGGTCCAGCCACCCTCTGGGTGTCTGTTACCATTTTGTGTGTTTTTCTCATTACTCCTGCAGGCACAACCAACTAGTTGGCCCTGAATTGGAAGTATGTGAGTCCAAGCACTAGTAGGAATTGCTTTTTTGAAACAGGAGAGGGTCTCAGCCAGTGGCTCCTCTGATTTTTTTTTTTTTTTTTTTTTTTTTTTCTCCCATGTTGTGTCCCTACATGGGCAAGGAAAGCAATGGATGTGGGAGGGTGGAGTATGGCACTTCTACTCTGATGTCTGCATTCCCACTAGTTATCTTTGGTCAGAGATATCTAGCTGGTGGGGGGAGTCTGAAGACTCTACTTAGCAGGATGTTATCCATGGCTTGTTTTCCTGCCTCTTAACTGATCAAGCAACAGTGGAAACAATGGCAGAAAATCTTGTATTAAATTTTGCTCTACTATATCCCTGCAGTCCCCTTGGGGCTTAGCAGGTGGGGCCATCCAAAACCCACCAATAACTGTTCCTATTGTAATTTCTTCCCCCCTCCCTTCCTAGCATGCCTGAACTGGGTCCTCAGGACACAGCTCTGGTTCTGACTATTCCCCAATAATTATCGTGTAATTCTTCTCCCAAAATAACGTAAGGTGTGGGTGAGGCGCGTTCGCTTCCAGTGATGAGGCAACCTCCCTTACACAACAGAAACGCTGCAAGTTTTACCAAACTAGGAATGGGATGATGGCCGTAGGAGTGTGACTAAGGGGCATCAGTGTGTCACAGGTGTTGCACATGATCTCAGGGCTGCTTGCTGGGTCCGCCACCTTCCAGTACATTAGTATCCTGGTGCCTGCTTTCCCTTCCCAACCCTTTGCTTGGAGACTCCCCATCCTCCTACAGCTGATTCACAGAAGAGCAGCTCCCCATGCAGACCTCTGCTATGATCTCTGTGTTTCCTTTTGGAGGGTCCTGCTGTGACCTGGACCTTCTCCAGTTCCATCTGTTCTGAGCAAGGTGGCTTGCCAGCCTTAAAAGGATCAAAGCTGCAGTGTGCCTCTCAGCATTCCCATCCAGGTCTAGAGACCCTCAACGAGTCTCAACGCAGATCAGGAACTCAGAGGGAAACAGCCATTGTGTCTGGGCAGAAATAGAAATTAAATCCAGCTGCAGTGGTTCTCTAGTGGCGACTGAGAATTGAGCAGCAAATGTCTTTGCTGGTGCTGTGATCCAGCCAATCTTCTCCAGCTGCTCTCTCTTTCTAACTCTGCAAGTTGGTCTGCTAGTTCTTGCACCTTTGGAGCACAGAGAAGAGGGTTTAAGTTTCTGGAAAACTCCCCTGATACACACTGATATCTGTCTTTAGTTGTTTATTTTTTTATTAGTAGTTTTGTAATTTTTTTTCCCTGTTGTGTTTTTTATTTTGGTTTGGTTTTGTTGGTGATTTTCAGTTGGTTTTGTTTTGTTGGGGGTTTGTTGTTGTTATTGTTGTTTGTTTAGCTGCTGATAAACTCTAAATTGTTCTTCTCTCCCAACTCATGAGCTTGCAGCTACAATCCAAGCTGTTAGTTGCCCATGTTCATGACAAAGCATTTCATGCTATATTAATGGCTTGTTTCTCTCCTTGCAGCAATGAAAATGATGAAGGTGCTACCATGCCTTGCTGCTTTTCTCTTCCTAGTGGCTGCATTCAGTGTGAAGTCATCTCATTGTGCCAAGGTGCTGATCATGCCCACTGTAGTCTTTGACAGCCACTTGCGAGTCTTCATGCGAGTAGCAGAGGCACTGACTGACAGGGGCCACGATCCTGTGCTCCTTCTTCATGAAGGTCGGGATATAGACACGTACCTGCCTGGCTTCCGCATGCAGAGGTACTGGGGTATCTTCAGCACAGAAAGCGCAGATGCCTGGGTGCAGGAGAAAATAAAACGTGTCTTCCAAGGGAAGATGACCTCTTTGGAAATGTTCTCCTTTTTGGAGAAGTACCTGGAAAACTGTGACCTAGTGCTGGGAAACTCCACCCTTCTGCAGAAACTTCAGCATGAGAACTTCGATCTGCTGGTGGTGGACCCCAATGAGATGTGTGGCTTTATCCTGGCCCATATTCTTCATGTCAAATACGCTGTGATCTCCACTGGTTTCTGGTTCCCAGCGGAAATTGGTGCCGCTTCCCCTGTTGCCTATGTCCCCGAGTTCAACTCCTTGATGACAGACAGAATGGGCTTCTTTGGTAGGACTTGGAATCTCCTAGTCTACATCATCACTCGCATTGCTACAAAGCTGGTCATCCTGCCCAAGTTCGAACGCCTCATGGAGAAACATAGGGTGGAACCCAAGACATCCATGTTGGACCTTGTCCATGGAACTAGTCTCTTCTTCCTCTGTAATGATGTGGTATTGGACTTTCCCCGCCCAACACTCCCCCACGTCATTTTCACAGGGGGGATCCTTGCTGAGCCTGCGAAGCCCCTTCCAGTGGTAAGTGTGGAAGAGCTTTGAGCTGTGATTGCAGTTCATCTGGAGAGTTGTTCAGTGTAAATATTTTGAAGAACCTTGTAAAAACTCTGAAGCCCCATGAGTCTGGAAAGCTGCTGTGTTTTGGTGCTTGGGCGCAGCAGAGAGACAAGGAAGACTGAGGACTGGATTGCAGTGAGAATGTAGAATAAAACTGGCCACGCTGAAGCGGGATTTGGCTTCATTGTCCATGTAAAATGGTGTGTGGAAGTCCTAAATTGGCAGCTTTGTCTCTGGGTCTTGACTATGACTACTTTATTCTGATACTGGAAGAGGAAATGGGAAGTACAATTAGCCTCCATTGCTTCATCGCTGATTTATGTCAGAACTTCCTCTGTAATCCTATTTCTCACAGGGCATTTCTGCCCTCAAGCTTGTAGTCTTAAGTACCCATAGGGATTCACATTCCACATTGAATTCAATGTGGAATCCCAAAATATACAAAACTGTGCATTGTCCCCTTTTTCTCAAGGCTCAGCCCCAAGGGAAAGCTCTCCAGTCACCCCAGAAGCTTTCTCTGGCCTGTATTTCACTATAACTAATAATAAATTCAGAGCTATCCCTAGCAATAAATTCAGAGGGCACAAGCTCTTAAAGCCTCTAAGGGGAAATAAACCTAGATAATTATCCTTGGGCAGTCAGGTCATCCTGGTGTCCTGACTAAGGGACTGAAATTATTAGAGGCCTGTCGAGATCTTTGGCGGTAGTTTTTAACTGAAATGGTGGGTGCCATTTTTTCCTAGTCAAAAGGAAAAAAGTGAGGTCAGGTGCTTTAGAAGAGAAGTTGTCCAGATGTATATGGTGGCGCATCACCCTTTCCCATGTGGCACAGCATGCAGAAAATGCAGTGCATGTAAAGCACTCCAAAAGCTGTGTCAGAGTGGCTGTCTCACAACTGTTGCATAAGACTGGCTTGATCAATCTGGCCACATACATGCCTGGCTTGTAAAGATGGGAGTTGTTTGCTGGGGCATTACTCATGTGCTTCACAGCTTCTAGAACAGATCCCAGAGTGTCTAAAGGGAAATGATGGAGATAAGTCTGGAGCCCTACAATAGGCAATGGCTGTCATGATAGCAAGTAGGCACATCTGTGTCCACTTTACAGGACACTAGCAAAAAAGAGGGCCCCTGTAAGTCTAGAGGTAGCTTAAGGAATCTCCCAGCTGAACTGGAGTAGAGTTACGTAACTAAGATGTATATTTCCCCATAGTTGAAACACCATGATTTTTAATTAGGACTTGTGAAATACAGATATGTATTTGAGAGCTGAGGAGAACATTTTGTGATCAGCCATGCTTCCCTAGCAACTTTAATGCTGTTTCAGAAAGACACATGTTAAGATGCAATTACAGAGGATAACGTAATTATCTGTTTACGATTCATTTGTATTTTTATTTAGGAAAGTAAAAGCAGCACTTTCTCCAGTAGTTTTAGCGGTTGTATTACTCAGAGGATGTGAAACTCAAGAAGATTAAAAAAAAAAAGCCCACAAAATTCCTTAGTTGAATTTTTGTTTTTCGCTTTTGGCTGTTGGATTTTTAGGGCTTCCTAAGCATTCCTGCATAGATTGGTTTAGAGTCCCTGAAGCATACAGCAAAGGACAAGTGTTCCAAGAGAGTAAAACTGAAATGTGTCTTGTAACTTTTCTGTACCATAATCCCGCAACCTGTAGACCACTATTAATAAGATATTTGGAATTAATTATCCTATTTTTCTGTTTTAATAACAGGAATAACTTTTTATTCCCCCTTCATGCTCTTCTTTGTTGTTGATTTCAAGGAAATATTCACATTCAAAGACAGATTTTATGAAACTTCCCTAAAATGCTCCTGATGTGATACATGGGAAACTTGAAGCAGGACAGAATCCATAATAAAAAATAGCTCATTGCAGCCTGGCATGGAAGAAAATAATCTGTTTGCTCCATAGCAGCTGTGATGGCTGGTTTCTTCTTTCTACAGCCTTCTGGCCCTGGTTGAAAAATGTATGGATTCTGTTCTGAATACTTAAGCTGTTTATGTGACATTGCAGGTAGCCTCTAAATGGAAGATAAACAACTGTGGGTTTTGTTGGAGCTATAGCTATCTCTCTGCAACATAGTCAAGGACTAAATCTGCTACCTTCAAGTAGCTGTCAAGGATGGGTAGAGGTTTCCTGGCAAGATGGCAAAACCTTTTACTGCCTCCAGGAGCCTTCAACATTGGAGGGCTTGTGGAGAATTTCCAGCAAGGTGTCCCCACCTCTGCCTGCATGATGTTTCATCTGTTGTATCAGCCTACAGCTAGATACCCCAGCAGGCCTCCTGCCTTAGTGGTGATGAAAAATAGCCTTCCTCTTTTTACTCCTATTTCCTTCTCTGTTCTGTCCGCTCCTGTGTGGCCCCTATGTTTTTCAGAGCCCTCCTTGCCAAAGAGTGCAATTACTCAGCAATGCAATTGTTGCCTCCCAAGGAGGAGGTAATGCTATGAGATGAAAGTTTTGGACACCTTCCTGCCAGCTCCTAAGCCCAGGAGGTGCTAAAGTAATTTCTGCCTAGCTTGATGCAGAAATCCCAGTGGTTTAAGAGTTCATTGCCTGGTGAAAACTGCCTGATGAATATAGTTTCATCCTCTCTGTAGACAACATTGTGCTGGCAGAGGCAACAGTAGGAAGGGCCTTTCTCCAACAAGACTTAAAGGCAGCTGTGTGTGTTTTTGCCCATAGGGTCTGCGTCTTTGGGTGGAGGCAGCAGATGCAGGTGTTGTTGTTGTCTCCTTTGGCATTGGAATCCGAGCTCTCCCAAGTGATTTGGTGGAGAAGATGGCTGGGGCTTTTGCTCGTCTCCCGCAGAGGGTGGTGTGGAGGTAAGGAGGGAATGGGATTCCTATTAACTCAAGTTTGGTGAAAATCACTGTTGAGTGGTGATTCTTCTCAAAACACAGAATTTACTTGCTGTCTCTTGATCTGACTGAATTTATAATTATTCTCTGTGTGTTTCTTTTCCCTTTCTTCCCTCTCCTTCATCTCCTTCCACAGATACTTTGGGCAGAAGCCAAGAAACCTGGGTGAGAATACACTGATGATGGGATGGCTGCCCCAGAATGACCTGCTAGGTAAGCCTGGTCTCTGTGTCTATGTGTGCTGCTAGCAGCATCTCTGGAGTTTAGCCCAAACCACAGCAAAGGCATAAAAGGACAACAGCTCCTGTCTGCGCCTAAGTTTGTTGCTCGTTGTGAGTTTCATCTGTACAAAACATGGTCCTCACCTAACACCTCCTCAAAAAACGCATCTTGTCTGCCATCTCCCTCCTCCTCTGGGTGCCATGTTGCAAGTTCTGGGCTGCCAAAAGTCAGATGTGTTCCCAAAGGATAGCATCCTCTCTGCTCAGCATGCCTGGTTTTCCCTAAACATATATCAATGCTGGATGTTGAGGAAGCCACCAGTAGCCATATTTCAGTGTGGAAGATGCTGACCTGCTGCTTTCTTTGCCTGCAGGTCATCCCAACGTGAAAGCCTTTGTCAGCCACTGCGGGATGAACGGTATATTTGAGGCAATTTATCATGGCGTGCCAGTGGTGGGATTTCCTTTCTATGGGGACCAGTTTGACATCATGACCAGAGTGCAGGCGAAGGGCATGGGTATCCTCATGGACTGGAGCAGAGTGAAAGAAGAGGACCTTTACCAGGCTGTTGTCACAGTTATCTCTGACTCCAGGTGAGGCATCCAGAATCATCAAGCTCTTCCTTGGGGCAGACTATACGTAGGGACCAATATGTCTTTGTATTGACCTCTACCACAGCCTGTGGTGGCTTCTGGATCAAGCAGATTTGCAAGCATTGCTCAGCTGATGAGACATGCCTCAATGTCCTAAGACGTGGTCCTCACCTTGGGATCTCTCTGGTCTTGTCCAAACAGCTTTCTGCAGAAACACTTAGTGCAGAGAGTGAGCTTCAGGTAGTGTTCCATCTGCTCCCTCTGGCAGCCATATACTCCACTCTTTCCTAGATCTGCTGCAGCACAGTGACACAGGAGTCCCACTTTGTAACAGGAAAACTGTAACTGCTGGCATTTGAAATACCATCTGAAAGCTTGATTTTTATGTTTATGTTTGTTACTTATTTGAAGCTCTCAACTGCTAACCTCATCATAAGTTGTTAAGATGTTATAGATCAGCACCTTGAAGGATTTGGCCAGTCAGCAAGTGTGGCTTGACACTGGGTGAGGTGCAAAGTGCCCTCAGAAAACCACAATGCACATGAAACCACTAAGCGCATGTTTGAGAGCTGAACTGTCAGTTTTGTTAATAAAACGTAAAGTAAAATCTGCACTGGTTTGTGCTGCCATGGCTAACAATTGCTTTCAGAATAGCTTTCAGAGGCGTATATGAAGAGAATCCTGGAAGAAATTTTGCATTCCCCCCGAGGTATCATTTGATATTCGAAAGCAGCACTGGACACCTCACAACACTTCTTAGCTGTGAAGCTTCTGTCGGAAGGGTAACTTCTTGTCTTTTTCCTTTGCAGCTACAGTGAAGCAGCCAGGCTCATCTCGGCTCTGCACCTGGACAGACCGATGCATGCTCTCAATAGGACGGTGTATTGGCTGGAGTACATCCTTCGTCACGATGGGGCACCCTATCTCCGCCCTGCCGTCTACGATCTCTCCTTGTATGAGTACTTCTGCCTGGACATCTTGGCTCTTCTGTTGTTTTGTCTGGCCAGTATTGGACTTGTCCTCTACAAGTCTGTGGTGTGGTGCAGAAGGAAGGGGGCCAGCCCTGTGTATCAGAATGGAAATTGCGTGAAAGGCCACTTCACAGAAGAGAAGAAATTGCAGTAGTGGCTTAGCGTGTTCCAGGGCACATCCTGTCACTGTGAAATGAACTGCTGCTGTGCCAAGAAATGCACAGCGTGCAGGCACAGAGAAAGGTGAGAGATCAGTAGGTCTGGATGAGAAGAGAGCTGGGAGGGAGGGGTATTACAAAGACCTGTGTGCATATCTCTGTGTACGGAACCTGTGGGCGGGGACACGAATCAGGCGTGGGTGGAAGCATTTGGCCAGAATACTGGGAATGGGGCATGGGTAGGTAGACTTCCAGGGAGGAGTGTAAGTTGTTCCCTTTTTATTGCACGTTGGTTTAGATTCTGGTGTTGCTCTTCTGTCTTTTTTTGATCTTCCATAGAGGCTCTGGCAGTAGGAATAGCATTTCATGTACAGCACATACCATTTCTCCTCTGCCTTGTTAACAAGAGCCCCAGGAGTCAGGATTCCTTTATGCGCAGCTGAGGATCTGAAGCAGAGCTGTGGACAGGGAAGGGCACTGAAAATATCATCTACAAGGCAATGAAATTGGTCTGTTTAAAGTTCTGTGGGTAAATATTGTTCTTCCTGCTTTGATCAAACCTCTGCAATCCTGTTTGTTTGTGCTAAATTATTATTTTTTTAAAATAAAGTTATATTCTTTCCCTTGTGTGGCAGTTCTCCAGTCTTGGTTTAATGTGAACCCACAATTCTTGTAATAGGTTGTTGTTCAAGCAAGATTAAAAAGATTTTTCCTTCTTATTACTGCCACAGTGGTCTCTGCATACTTTTGGATCCCTATAAACCTCCATCAGCAATTGCTTTTGGCCTTCCCACAGGGTTTCAGGCATGTTACACATGTGCATGTCCATGGAATCTCCAAACCTGTGATAAAAGAAGAATTTGGGACAGGTGTGAGTGCCAGGACCTCAGTAAGAGCAGTCAGTAGCTGGAAGAGCTAGTCATAGTCAGTGGGCTGTACAGCATGTGTATAGAAGCAGCAACCTCTGCTCTTTCTGAAGCGGAGAGAAATGCTTGCTCGTTTCGTTGTGAACAGGTGCACTATTGCCCCACCCAGGGACATGATATGGAGTGATACCTAGGTGCTTCTACTCAGTCCGGACTCTAAGGCAAAAAACACTCGGGTGCAGTTGCGCAACCCACCTATAGCACTGGTTGATGGTCCAACTGGCAAGGCCCCACAGTGAGTCAAGAGCTGTGCTCTCAATTGTGGCCATCACAGTGGTGGCACAAGCTGGAAAGTAACCACATTACTACAGCTGCTGTTGCTGGTGTTTCCAGGCTGTTCCTGCTTGCTATTGCATGTGTTTCTCTTTTCAAATGAAAGGCGCATTACCACATGCAACCTAGTGAACAGCAGTTTGGATGAGCTCTTGAGATGCTCTGGGTTGAGGCAGTGTCAAGCTCTGACCTGGTGGCTTCTCTGAGGCTGGGTAGTGCTACCTTCCTTCTCCAGCCCTCAGCTTGCAGAGGGGCTGTGATGAAGAAGACTTTGGACAGGAAGCACATTTGCCATCAAGAATAGCTGAAAAGAGCCCATGAACCTCAGATGGGACCTGTAACTACCCCATGGCAGAAACTGCTCTTCCTGGAGCTTCTTGCTACCTTGTGGGAACCCCAAGCCTGACCGTGGCCAGACATGGGCGAGGCAACCCACTGTTTTTGCCAGCAGACCTGTGTGGCTTCATGCCCTCCAAGATGAGGATGTAGAGTTAATTGTCCCCAGTCTGAGGAAATCAGAGCAAGGTGAGCTCCTAACAGGTAGTAGGGGGAAAATGGGGATCGTAGGTAAGTGGTAGAAGCACTGGCAACCTGACACTTTTCTGCCTGCGAGTTGAAATTGAAAGTTGGATGAGGCTTGGAGTTTTTACTGGGGAGGGGAGGAAGATACTGCCACAAGTTTTGCAGCATGCCAGCTCGTTGTCAGTTCCACTGTGATGGCTTTGTTATCTCCTAGGAGGTAAGTGTGGACAAGGGGGTGGAGGTGGGGCATTTTGCTCCAGTCTTTGTCATCTCTAGGGTGGAAGAGAGAGATCATTACTGCTACCTACATGAGAATTGGGTTATTTAGATTAGCCTGAATACAGCAAATAAGCTGGGAAGCTTGTGGCTCGGTGATAGTGTTAGACTGCTTTGAACTTAAGGAGAAAAAAGTGAGAGGACAAATGCACAATGTTGGCGGACTGATGTTCCAGTGGAGTGCAGTCCATCTGTGTGGCAAAACATGGTGGAGGTGAGTGGGCTGCTTCAGTTCGGCTGTACCCCACAGCAGTCATCGCTAGCCTTGGAAGAGCTGCAGGGGAGGGTACCATCAGCAGCCTTACCCAGCAAAATCCTCCAGGCCAGATACAGATCGCCAGTGCTGGCACCACAAAGGCAAAAGTGGCACCATGACCCAACGGGATCAGAGACCTCCGCGTTGTTTTGAAACCCTAAAAGCTTGTGTGGGGTTGCAAAAATCACAGAGTCACAGAACTTTAGAGGTTGGAAGGGACCTCCAGAGATGGAGTACAACCTCCCTGCCAAGGCAGAATCACCAAGGGTAGTTTGCACAAGAATGCATCCAGGTGGGTTTTGAAATTCTCCAGAGAAGGAGACTGCACAACCTCTGGGAAGCTTGTTCCTGTGCTCTGTCACCCTCACTGTGAAGAAGTTTCTCCTTATGTTGAGTTGAAACCTTCTGTGTTCCAGTTTGTAGCCATTGCTCCTTGTCTATTGCTGCTGACCACAGAAAAGAGATTGGCTCTATCCACTTGACACCCACCCATCAGATATTTGTATACACTGATCAGATCTTCTCTCAGTCTTCTCTTCTCCAGACTAAACAGCCTTAGGGCTCTCAGTCTGTCTTTGTAGGGGAGATGCTTAAATCCTCTAATCATCCTCTTGGCTCTATGGAAAATGTGAGTGTATTTTCCACCTTTCTGAGAACGTTGCCTTCTTACTGTTCACAACTTTAAGCCAGCACCATATACAGCATTATCATGCTATCTCCTATCAGATATGTCCTTAACTCCTTGGGCTTTTTATGGCTACTTTTATTTCCAAATGTATAACAGTTAAGAAGTATGTGTGTCCAGGGACACCCAATATGTATATATATAGTGTATTTTTAAAGTGATTCAACAATTTCTTGAGAACTATTTCTAATAGAGTGAAGCACAAACCTGCCCGAGGATCCTGTAAGAGGTGGACATTCAAAAACCACCCCTGAAATGAAAAGAGTCTGTCAGGAACTGTTCTTTGAGTTACAGGGTGGATTTCTGGAAGTTTTTTTATATACTCTTTAAAGATGAAGGTTCTTCTAGATTTTCTGGCTTTATTGTCATATTTTCTCTTCCTCTTAAATCTATGCTTTCTCTACTTTTCTACTTGTTATTCTTTCAGTATTAAATACAGAAGGAAACTATAACAGCGTTAAGCTAGTTATTAAGTTCAATTATGAATAATTAGTAGCCTGTTCCACACATTAAGAACCTTAGTGGGGGAAGGGATGTAAGTGAGCTTTATCTTTCAGCAGCTCTCCCTTCAGCTTAGTACCTTATCCTAAGCAAGGTGCTACTTAGTTACCATGTGCCCCCCCCCCCATGTCACAGGCACGGAAGCAGGCAGGTAGGGCTTGTGGTATAACTTAGGAAAATAAAACTACGGTTTATGAGGCAACAAGCAGGGAATGAGTTTGGTGGCTTCTTTTAATTTTTTTTTTCCCTCAAGGAAAAGTAGGACATGAGTCAATACTTTTTGGAGGACTGAAGAAGCCTCACCTAGGAACTGCAATCCCAGCTGAGCCCTGTGCAGTACCTTCTGCCCCTCCACCTTGCTCTTGGCAAGGCACGGGGGAGCCTGAGCGGGATGCTGAAATGTCAGCGTTCTGCATTCAGAACTCCCTGCGAGAGCCCCAGGCGGCTCTGTGGGCAGGAAGGTGTTTGGGGCACACATGAGCCAGATTTTCAGGTTCGCCTGGCCCTGGCAGCTCCTCACAAACCTGCTCTATGCATGAGGAACGGCAGCTCTTTGAGCAGAAGCCATCCTAGCATTCGAGACGCCCTGGATTTGCAAATGAGTGTGTTTTCCAGGTGATGTCCAGGCAGCTGTACCCAAACCCTGGGCTGGGAGCAATTTCTTGCTGGGGATAAGAAAGGAATGACACCACACGCTTGTACCACTCCTGTTGTGACCCCTCTCTTAGCCTAGCATCAGTTGCATTGCACTGCTGGAGCACACATACAGGGATTCAGCACTGCCTCAAGTGCTGCTCTCCTGCGGGGCTTTGCAAACAGCTAATAAGCTACTGCTGCTTCACTCCCAGTGCTTCTGTATGTGGGAGGGTCCTCACACACCTGGCAGCAGCCTTACAGGAGAGCCTGGTCGTGAGCCACAGCAGTGCTACACGAGCTCCATGGCTGGTTTTTCCAGCCTGGTAAGATGGGGACCAACCAAAGTGTGTCAACAAAATTTGGCTGCTAAAGAGGAGCTGTCTCCCTCTGCAGGCAAGTGGGAAATTGCTCCGACTGTTAAGGGAAAAGCCAAGCATGATTTGCCCCAGTGCACCTATGTTGGCTTTTCCTGATTTTGTGCTTCAGCTGACTTGTGACAGTCCACAGGAGGATTCGTTCTATAACTTTCCCAAGGATTGAAATGAGGCTAATGGGTCTATAATTACCTGGGTCCTCTTTGGAACCCTTCTTGTAGATGGGCGTGACACTAGTCTTTCTGCAGCCTCCAGGGATGGCTCCTTATCTCTGTGACATCTCACAGATTATGGGTAGTGCCCCCGCAACGACATCAGCCAGCCCTCTTAGCACCCTTGGGTAGGTACTTCCCACAGAGGAATCAAGTGATTCCAGACTCTGTGGGTGTCCATTTCCCATCAGTGGCCATACTGGTGTAAATGTCTCAACCCTGTTTTATTTGAGGAAGGAGGTTTCCTTGGAGGCATGAGCTGTATTTCACTGGTGGGGATTACCTGGCTCACCAGCTGTGTTGCAGAGGCCAGAGTCTTTTAGGCTGTTGGAGTTATGTTTAATCTCCAGGCAGTATCTGTTGCTATTCCTTGTTCCTGGCAGAGAAAAGCCAGCTGTTAAGCTTGGCACGAGCTCCCAAAAAGATGCATAAGGGACAATGTGATCCAAGCCACCAGCAGTACCCCACAGGAGTACTCTCACTGTCTTACTTAGGTAGCGGTGTCAGGGAAAGGAGATGAAGGGAAGCTACAGAGCAGCAGCAGGCATGGTGGTATGGCAGGGCTTCTCTGTGGTTGGCTTATGGCAAAACCCTGCTTGGTCACAATGTGCAGGGACCATGCAGCAGCATGTCCTCAGGTAGTCTGTGCCCTCAGAAAAAAAATCACTTGCAAATAGGGCAAAACTTTTGGACAGTGATGTGATAAATATTTGGTAGGCTTTAGTGGAAGCACTGACACTTTGAGGCTGGTAAATCAGATTTGATGCCTTTCAAGGGGAGAGACAGCATAAGTTACAGGTCAAAATATCCTAGGGATGCAGAGGACTTTGTGAATAGGCTAACCTTGTTGGGTGCAGAAAGGAATGGCTGCCTTGTGAGGCTCAGGGAGCCTTGTGTGATGGCAAGGTTGGTGGGGCAGCACCTCCCTCCCAGGGCCAGCCAAACTGCAGGATGAGGGAAGATTATGCAGAGCCCTGACACTCATAACAGCCCCTGTTTGTCTGGAGAGTGAAGCAAGTGAGGCCTGAAGGCAGTGTAATGAAAATCAGCTGTTCCCCAGGGTGCTGAGGGAATGCATGACCTCAAGCAACTGAAAGACCTGTGGTCCCTTGCAAGCTGCAGTTCAGAAGGGCTTCCCAAAGGCCTGCAAGTGCCAGGGAGACATTACACAGCAAGAGTGCTCCTGCATTACCCAACTGGCCAGGGGCCTGACACCATGCCTTGCAAGACAACTGAAGGCAGCTGATGAGTTTCTTTTGGTTCAGAAAGTTCCTTCTTCCTCTCTCAGCCTCTTCCCCTTTGCTCAGAGACCACTGCTGTGTAAGGTGCCTCTTGCCCTCCAGATGAACCTGTTTACCTGTGGCAGGGCTACTCTGCCTGCTGCTATATAGGATGCAGCTGAGACTAGTGCCCTCTCAGTTTCTTACAGCTACCCTGGCTGGTGTCTGTAGCAGGAATAGCTGTGTAGCAATCCTCTTAAGGAAAACTTTAAAATTATTATTTGGTAATAAGTTTGTAACAGTGCTATGATAGGCATGCCATTGACTAACCTAGTTCCCATCTCCTTTGAATTCAGCTATGTGTGTCCCTCTAAGGCAAGATCTGTCAAGACTGAACCACGTGCTGACATAAAATTCAGTAAACTCAGAGCTTTGTAGTGCTGTGTTTTCTTCTGGTTTTGGTAATCCTGGAAGACTAGAGTGATCCTACTTCATTGTGAGGAGGTGAGTATGCTCAAAAGGACACGTGGAACCATTTAGCAGTTCAAAGGAAACAAGATGACTTTGTTTCATGAAATCTGAGAGAAAAGGGAAGCTTGGAGGAGTTAATGAAAATAGAATGGTAGCACTCATGAGGGTAGGGGCAGCCCCAAATATCTAATATTTGCTCTTAGAAAAGTATGTCAAGTAACAGAAGAATAAGAGCTAAGCCATTCTCTAAAATGCCATAGATTAACCTGTGTATCTTGCCACCAAAAAAAGAGGGGAGAAATAGAAAGGAAAAAAAGAAATATCATTACACATCCTGCAGGTGGTAAACTCAGTGTTGTAATCCAAATGATACAAGTTTAACAAAGGGCCTAGT
Source organism: Ramphastos sulfuratus (assembly GCA_013399055.1). Taxonomy (NCBI): domain Eukaryota; kingdom Metazoa; phylum Chordata; class Aves; order Piciformes; family Ramphastidae; genus Ramphastos; species Ramphastos sulfuratus. The sequence continues at coordinate 82,526 of WBNM01020602.1, forward strand.
TGGAACTGAACATCAATGTCCTTCATGTAAAGCTTCAGGTCAGGTGATCTATCAGTTGAAGCAGAGTTAATGCTGGATTTTGGACTCTAAGGAAGCAAATATTAATGGTTGCGCCCTGAACCAATTATGTACTTGGACTGCTATTAAGGCTGGTCTTTTTAAAACCTAAACTAACTGGGAAGAAGGGTTGAATGGTTAATTTTCATTAAAACTAAATTGACAAGAAGCTGAGGATCTCAGAAAGAACAAAAGACAGAGGTTAGTGAAAGGTGATCCTAAAAATTAATTGCTGTGCTCTGTTTTCTCTTGTACTTGGCCCCTGAACTGGCAGAGTGGGGGATGAGGCTAAAGATGTATTTTGGAAAGAGATGGAACGAATAAAGCTGAGAATAACTACAGATGGTAAAATCTGACTGAATTAGGATCACATCTGGAGGTATCTCAGAGAAAGTCTGAAATAATTAATTGTAAGCAGCATGGGTGGGGTAGAAAGTTAGAAGTAGCACAGGGCCAGAGCTGGAGAAAGGAGAGCCCTTCAAGCCATACATGAGCCTATATGATGTGTTGCTGCCACTGCCTGCAACTCCCTAACTGTAAAAATATCACCCAGCTTGTCCCAGGTCTGTCTGAAACAGCCTTCAGGGCCATATTCTTATTTCAATAGAAATAATACCCCCACTTTCAGACCTGTGTTCATTCCCTTGGGTCTCAGCTCTGGATTTAAATCTACTTTCTCATTCAGCTTTAGCTTCTGTGAGTCAAATGGACCATTTTTGCCTGTAGTTTGGACTGGGAAGTGGGAAGAAGCTGAAGAAACAACGATAGACCTTTCGCGCAGCATGTAAACACATTTCACAGCTCAGTGTTTGGACGACAACCAATCCATGGTTTGTCAGGACTTCCCAGTAGCAAATGGAGCACCTATATCGTAAGAAGAGGTTGTGTGTGATTAGGTGATGTAGGTTTGGGAGTTACCCGCCCTCCACACTTTGTAAAATGACNGGAAGTTATATTACAGTTAGCTTTGCACAAAATGGGTTGAAAAAAACCCAGCAACAACCCAGATGTCATTCCAAAGGCTTGGAGACTGTCCTCCTTCATAGGCCATAACTTGACAACCAAGGAATCTGATTGTTTCAATTTAGAGCTGAATAAGGGAGCTTGGGGTTTCATTAGCAGCACTTCCCAAAGACATTTCATTATGGATTCTCCAAAAAGCTGCAAGAAAGAAGGCAAGTTTCTGGCAGCAGTGAACAAAGCTTTGCCAGGGATCAAAATAGCCCTGAGACAGAATCAAATATGATGAAAGCTGAGTTTGTAATTTTGTTTTATTGTTTTGAAAAGGCAGACATGGGCACTTCCAGCTCTGTTTACAAGAACAACAGTGTAATTCCACTTCTGAAGCAGGTGAGTTTTACAAAGCTAAGTGATGAACTGTCATTGCATTCTCTCAGTTTTGCCTGCGATTGGCAAGTAGACCAAGACCCTGCAGCCTCAGTAGACTTCTACTGGAGGAAAGAGGTGATGCTGTGTGTGTGTGTGTGTGTGGTGTTAGTATAACTTCTATTAACTGTAAGTGCAGATGACTTAATTGGGCATTGGAGTAAAAGAATGAAGTGAAGAAGGGCTGATACAGAGCTACTGCCAAGGTCTGCCTGCGTGAAGGACCTTGGGGCTATTCTGTTCGGCTTAGCAAGGAGAAGGTGATTTGTATATTTGAGAATGCAGGGTGGAAGTTTCTTAAACACCATAACCAACATGGCCAACATCTCACAATGGTTAATGCAATAGCCTTGTTATTCTGCTGTGGTTTGTTTAACTCAGAAATTCTGAAAGTTGCTTTGTACAAAGTCTTTTCTTAATGAGCAGATCAGAAAACATAAATAGGTACTTACATGAGTGCCTGTAGGTGCTACTGAATTCATTCTGAGCTTTGAGATTCTGTGATAAGGTGTAGCTGATCAGGCTGCTTAAAGGACACCTTCGTTCTAAATTAAAAGGATTTTTTTGTGCATGCATTTGTTCAAGAAATTAAGTAGTCAGATTGGTCTCCTTCAACCTCTAAACTTTAAACTGCAAACGGAGACACATTAATTAAATTGACAAATTCTTTGCTAATCTCAAGTTCTCCAGATTCTGCATGTGTATTCAACTGTTGTTTTCAAACTGAAGTTTGAAGACACAGCAACTCTAGGCAAAAGCCCACCTGCTTAATGCAGGTGTCTTAACCACTGTTTCCAAACACCAGGATTTGAAAAAAAAAAATGGCATATGGTACCACAAAACCAACAAGAAAGCACCTGATTTTCATCATTAGGGTTTTATATGGGATTTGTAACCCTTAGCTTAGAGCCATGATAGCAATCACCTAAAGGTAACTGCATATTGTGACACCTTTTGGGTTAATGGTTCTTGATGTTAGCATCATTATGTTTCACCCTTAGGACATTAGCTAGCTCTTACATTACTTTCCCTTTGGATGTGTTTCAGTAAGAGCAACTAGGTCAGAGAGCAAGAAATAATTTGAAGCACTAGTAAGGACTCCAACTAATCCCTTCTGAGAGTCCTCATCTTCCCATTCATTGGGTCTGCTTTGCTTTTGTCATGTTTGGGAAACACAGCCTTGCATGGCAGAGAGAAGGCAGTCCCATACAGTGTTCCCTAGAAGCCATCTTTCAATGTATATATGCATGCACAGCACGGAAGGACAATACTTTGGCTAACTCTTTGCAAAATTTCTCCCAACTGTCCTGCTTTCTTGATCATCACACACATCCTTTGGAATGACCATGCCCAAATGCTGTATGGTGAGGACCTGGTTCACACATGAGGGCTGTTTCTTGCCAGTGTAAAGAAGAGACATTATTGCTGAACTATCTCTGAATGACTGCCAGCCAAGCATTATTCAGGAAGCTACAAGGAAGGACGATTTTCTCTGATGGAGATGTTAAATTCTAAACTATTTGTATCAACCTATTTGGGTGCCTCCTGAAAAGCAATGCAGGTGACCTGAGATGGCGGAAGGAGAAGGGAGACTGAAGGACTGCTTGCAAGGAGCAGAGGATTCTCTCCCTGGGCCTGAGGGCTCTGCTACTTCAGGAAAGGACTGTTAACAGTTCAAGAGTCTCAGAAAAGAGCACAGTAAGACTCCTGTCTGCTCTTGCTGTTGGAGAATGAACGGCTCTGTTCAATGGGTGAGGCCTTCTTTTACTTCTGCAGGCTTTTGCTCCCATCTAATGGCCAAAGAGCTGAGAGACACTTTTCTGGAGACCATGAAGGCTCTGGTAACTGGTGCCAGAAGGTGCCCATGTGCAGACAGATCTGTGAGGCATCAAACTAACTTCAGCTCCAGGCAGGCTCACAGCTACCTAGCACTGCATTGAGGATGAGATCAATGGGGTCTCCCCCAGCTCTTCCTGCAGCTCCTCTTGCTGGGTTTTACTGTCCTTGTTTTATTGCTCCACTTTCCAATAAACATACCTGTGTCATCATGGCTGGGGGAAAGGGTTACAGATAAACTTGAGAAGAGAAGCAATGTAGACAAATCTGTAAATGTACACAGATGTCCAGGTCCTCCCTGAGTCAACACCTCCTCCTGCACCAATAACTGAAGCTCTCTGGCTTTGATACTTGCACTGCAGCTCTGCCCTCTCATTGGAACAAGTTATGGCCACTGCCTAGGTTTTACCCAAAACAACTATAACTGCTCTTTTACAAACCGTGATTATAATGTGTCAATCTGCACAAAAAAGGTCTGTTTGTGTGCTTGAAGCTTTGGCTTTTGCACGCTATGTTATTTACTGTCCTGCATTACCTGCTGCTTCCCTTTTTGAAAAAAAGCTCTTTAGGGTATCCCACATTTGAAGTGCCATAAACTGTAAATACCTTGTTTTGCATTTTACATCTGGGAATTACTACAGAATCACAGGTTAGTTTAGATTGGAAGGGACTGTTAGAGGTCATCTAGTCCCAACTCCCCTGCAGTGAGCAGGGACATCTTCAACAAGATCAGGTTGCTCAGAGCCCCATCCAAACTAATCTGGATTGTTTCCATGGATGAGGCACCTACTAACTCTCTGAAGAATCTGTTCCCATGTTTTACTATGTATATGGTCATAAGCTTTCAGTTAGCTGAGTGTAAGCCTAATAGCCCTGGGTAACTCCTCCAGCATCTTCTGACAAGTTCTTTGCTGCAATATTTGTTAAACTTGGGCTGCTTTCCAAATTCAAGGAACCAGCCAGGAGGGAGATTTTGTTCCCTTATCCTTACCATTTCTTCCCATCTCCAAACCAAACTGCAGTAACAAAATCATGGTTTACCTGCCATGCCACCTCTATTGGTGTCAAAAGATATTTTGATCAAAACCAAAAAGACTGTTCTTTCTTTTCGAAGTGGGGTCAGTGTGATTACCCCTGGGAAAACACATATATGAAATCATATCATCCACGGTCAAGAGGGATGTATGGAGTTGGGGTATTATCCTAAGCTCTAATGAAAGCTTACAGTGCTTTTGCAAGGATATCTCTCAATGGCTTGCACTGTGCTCTGATGTCCAACCCACAAGTAATGACCACAGGTGGTACAACAAGCTGGTTTGGAGGTGTTTATGTGCCATCTTGACCTGTTTGCCTTTGGCTCCTGTGCAGAAAACTGTCTGTTCTCTGTGCTGGAGGGGATGGCAGTGTAGCTCAGACCAGCATGGGTCTGTTAGAGCAAGATTGGTTCTGTGTGTGCTTCTGCAGAGACTTGCAATCTTGTCCTACAGAGACTGCCAGGGCTCTCTTATTTAAGAACAGCTTGAACTGGTATTTACTACCTGGAATTTAAATTAATAAGTAAGTATTGTTTTAAACAAATCAACTATTCTGTCACATGTTTCCATGTCCCTACCTGTATGAATCAGGCAGGTAATTAATGACAATACAGTTATAGAGTAAGCAAGCCAATAAACAATCAAAGTCCTTGATGGCCACACTGTCCCTGTCCCCTACACTGAAAATATTTTGCTGGTGTCCTCATTAGGACAGCTGCTTTCTTGTCGCTCTCTATACATCCATTGCATTTGAATCCTTCAACAGGCTGCCCCAAACAGCTTCTTCTGTGCCACTTTCTATGGAAGCAACTGATCTGTGAGGCCAGGTAGCCATAGATGCTTGTTTCCCAAAGCTTTTTTTCCCCCCTCTTTTAAATTTTGTCTGTGAGATTCTTAGGAGAGAGATTACTTACTCTATCTTCCTGAAACACACCTCCTGTACTTTGGATCCTACCAGGATTTGATATGCTGTTACCAACCCTGGATGGTACCTGGAGTCTTTCACTAACACCTATGTGCTCTAAGTCAAGCATGCTATCTGGCAGCAAAGTACTCATTTTCTAGCTTACTTTCCTGATATAGGACATTGTTTAAGACCCGGGGTCTTAAATGTGATGTTTAGGCAAATATAAATATTTTTGTAATCTTGCCCAGAGGGCAAATGAGACTACAGGTGGTGCTCAGTCACAGTACCAGAAAATAGTCATAGAATCACAGAATCATAGAATGGTTTAGGATGGAAGGGACCCCAAGATCATCTAGTTTCAAGCCCCCACCATAAGTAGGGACACCTCCCACTAGAACAGGTCTCTCAAGGCCTCATCCAACTCAGTCCTGAACACCTCCAGGAAGCCAAAACCTCCCTGAGCAACCTGCTCCAATGCCTCATCACCCTCACTGTAAATAACCTCCTACTAACATCTAGTTTAAATCTTCCCTCTTCCAGTTCAAACCCATTACTCCTCATCCTGCCATTACAAGACATTGTAAATAGTCCCTCTCCACCCCTCCTGTAGGCTCCCTTCAGATACCGGAAGGCTAGTACAAGGTCTTCTCAAAGCCTTTGCTTCTCCAGGCTGAAAAGCCCCAACTCTCTCAGCCTGTCCTCATAGCAGAGCTGCTCCAGCCCTCTGATCATCTTCATGGCTCTCCTCTGGACTCAGTCCAACAGTTTGATGTCCTTCCTGTGCTGGGGGCTGCAGAACTGCACACAGTATTCCAGATGGGGTCTGATGAGAGCAGAGTAAAGGGGCAGAATCACCTCCCTTGCCCTGCTGGCCACACTGCTCTTGATGCAGCCCAGCACTCGGTTGCTGTCTGGGCTGCACACTGCAGGCTCATGTTGAGCTTTTCATCAACTCAGACCCCCAGGTCCTTTTCCTCAGGGCTGCTCTCCAGCCATTCGCCACCCAGCCTGTTTGTGCTTGGGATTGTGCCTACCCAGGTGCAGGACCTTACACTTGGCCTTGTTGAATTTCACAAGATTGGCCTGGACCCACCTCTCAGCCTGTCCAGGTCCCTCTGGATGGAATCCCTGCCCTCTAGCAAGTCGATTGTGCCACACAGCTTGATGTCATCTGCAAACCTGCTGAGGGTGCACTCCATTCCTCTGTCCATGGCACTGACAAAGATGTTAAACAGCACTGGTCCCAGCACTGANCTTCTCCTAGTCCTTACTTTTGCCATCTGGGACTTGGACATTTTGATTGGAGCCCCTGCCACTGAAGACTGAGGCAAAGAAGTCATTGAGCACCTCAGGCTTATCTATATTCTTTGTCACTGGTTCTCCATTTCGCTTCTGGAAGGGTCCCACATTCTCCCTAGTCCTCCTCTTCTCACTAATATACCTGCAGAAATTCTTCTTGTTCCCCTTAATGTGCCTAGCCAGATTCTATTCTAGCTGTGCTTTAGCTTTCCTAACCTGATCTCTGGCTGCATGGACAATTTCTTTGTAATTGTCTCAGGTTACCTGTCCTTGCTTCCACTCTCTGTATGCTTTCTTTTTACATCTTAAGTGTCCTCCTTCCACACGTACCAGTGAAAAAGTGAACCTTTACATGAAAACTGAAACTCTTGATGCAAATAGCAATTTGAGCTTTAAAGGAGTATTTGGGGCTATCTCAAATAAGATTTATTTCTGGAATGTAATAGAATCAATCTAACAGGAAATTGTCTCTCTCCAGAAGGATTCACAGCCTTGTATCATAGTCCTCAGGAAATTGTCTTTTCTCTTTCAGGCCCTACCTAACCAACATGAGCTCAGATTAAAGCATGGAGCCTTCTGCTCCCCAGTCACCCAGAGTACAGAAAGTTTAAGTCCTCCTCTCCCACCGATTCAAGAGCGCAGCCCTGATATTCTTGAATAAGAAGGGTTACGTGTGAAGTGTTGCTGGGGCTCTGCTTCCTCACTGCAGCAGCTGAGCTCTGTGCAGCTAGCTGTAATGTGTGGAAATAAGCTCCACTGTTTAATTACAAATCACTCGGATGTCTAAACCATCCTAAGTTCAACAGTGGTCCTGAGAACAGCGCCAGTGAGAAGTTGCTGGACTTGGCAGCTGACTGCATGCAGCCCGCTGAGAGCTGGGAGCACAGGCAGGTGTATTCTGCATGGAAAGAGGATAATAGAAATGTCACCGCTGTATCTGAATTGCTCAGGTGAGCTCTCAGCCCGTCAAAGAGAAAGCCCTGCTTTACCAGGAAAGACAGGTATCTTGGAGGATGCTGAGGGCCTCACCCCTGCTGTCTTTGTTCTTTGCATGTGGCAAGGAGAGGGAGGGTCACAGTCCCGCCTCCCAGGTGCGATACCGGGGTGGAGCCCAGCGCCGTGGGTATGTCAGCTGGTGAGGGCAGGGGAGCGGCAGCTTCGGCTCGCTCCCGAGGATGTTCGCTGTGCAGTTGAGCGTAGACCCGTCGGAACTGCAGCCATTGGGGGAGTACAACTTCGAGAGGAACTTCAACGATCGGGAAGCTAGAGAATGGATGCGAGAGAACTGGTAAGAGAAGATGTTGCACTTCTGCTGCATCCCGCATCCCCTGTAGCCCCATCGGCTCCTGCTGTTTCTTAAGAAGCAGGTGCGAACTCCCCAGCCCCGAGGAAGAAGAGGCTTAGGGCCCTGGCTGCACACCTGCGGCTGTAAGGGAACGGCTGTGGCTTCACATGGGGCTGAGCAAATGGTTGTTGAAGCCGTGCTGCAACATGCAGGGAGACTGCAATGTGGCAAGGAGGAGCCCTTGCACAGATGAATAGAACCGTGCTGCCCTGCAGCCTTGCAAAGGAGTAGGACATAACACGTGGCCCTTGGGCCCGTAGCTTTATTTGTTGAAGCCGTGCTGCAGCACGTAGGGAGGTGCAACGGCAAGGAGCAGCCCTTGCACTGCTAAACAGAGTCGTGTTGCCCTGAAGCCTTGCAGAGGAGTAGGACATAACACATAGCCCTTGAGCTGCTAGCTTTCTGGTGCATTTGGCCTCCCTAAAAGCATCCCCCGCCTGTAGAGTTACATGTGTAAGTGAACACGATGCATTGACCTGTTCGTTCATGATCCTGCTCGCCCCATCAAGCTTCTGCGGAAATCTTCACAATGTAACCACTCACTTTATTTTCTGCAGTCCCCAGGGTTTTTCCTCACCAGCTTCACTCACTGGTCAGGGTGGGCTTCTTGTGATGAAGCCCAGCCTTAGCATGAGAATGGGATGTCTTTTTTTCCTGGTTGGAGCACTCTGCTGGGGCTATGTGAGCTCAGCTGGAAATAGGGCGATCTGAGGTTTTCCTGAATACTCCCTCTCCTCTGCTTTACAGGCACAAGTCTGTATTTTTTGCTGTGGCTTATCTGATGCTGGTCTTTGGGATCCAGCATTTCATGAAAAAAGGGAGAGGCTACCAGCTGCATATACCACTGATCCTGTGGTCCTTCAGTTTGGCCTTGTTCAGGTGAGAGCCTTTGTTAAAGCCAGAGACAGCTGTAGACCTTTCCTAAGGACTTGATTCATGGGAAGTCTTGGGTATGCAATATGTCATGAGAAATAAATGTGATTTTTTTTTTTTCCCTTAGATGTCCTATCCTATAGGAAAAATGAAGTGCTCATATAGATTGTTGGTTCCTCACCAGAAATACTTCAGCAAGTCAGATTAGTTGCAGAAGGAATGTGAAGGATTGTGCTTGAAAAATCATTAGCGTGTATATTTGAGTGTGAAGTCTGCAAGAAGAGCTCCTCAGTCCACAGGGTGCCTGACAACTATAGGTTTGATTTGAGGTCTGTTACTCTTTAAAATGTAGATGAGTAGATTTTTCCCCCACTTTTTTTTCTAATCATATCATAAGGTGGGGAAAATTCTAGTACACTCACAGAAGTACCTTTCTTATTGTAAATCTTAAGAGCATGAAAGAGGCTGGGAGGTCCTCTGTAGCTGGAAGCATAAATTGGTTGAATGTGTTAAAGTTACTGACAATCACCAGTCCTCAGGTTGTCTTTTAGAGCATGCTTTCATACAACAGAACAAAAAAATAAAAAGGTGTGAGTAGTTTCAGTGGCAAGAGAACGATGGTATAAAGGCAGTTTTAAGAACAGCCTGGTACTGTTGCCAAGTTCTAGCTCTGATTTTTTTTTTTTTTTTTTTTTTTTCCCAGCCATGCAAGATATGAAGACCAGCCTAAAATACCTTATTTTCAAACTATCCAGACTTATTGTACTGGTTTCCTGCAGTGACCATGAGAATGATTCATCTCATGCTCTGTAATTAAACAAGCAGATGTAAATTTTCCAACATTCTGCTCATCTCCACAGCTTTTCAGCATGTTTGGTATGAGAGAGGAAAACTAGGCTGCTACTTCTGCAACTGCAGAGCACTGTCTCTGTCTATGTGCACAAGCTGGCTTTGGTCAAGTCTAGGAGGTGCTGGTTGCCCATAGTGAGGGTAGGCCATAGCTGTGGTCTGAAAAACCACAAGTTGTGGAAACATAACAGGTTCAAGAGATGATTGTTCTTGGAGACAAGATCATGCAAATTAAAAGTATAGACCGATAACAAAGGAAAACGGATTCTTCTTAAGCTGGAGGAGCTGCCTGCCACAGGATGCTGCAAATGTACCCCAGGCATGCACTGCTGGCCACTGGTAGGACAAGGGACACCAAGACAATTGTCACCCTTCTCGGACTAGACATGGTAGTTGTAACTCGAGTGCCTCTTCAAACAGTGGGAGCACAGGATTTAAGGAGGGAGCATTCTTCACTGCTCAGACCTTGGCTGCTGCCATCCTTCAGGGGCTGCTGCATGGCACCTTGCAAACCAAAGGACCATGTAGGTGGCTCACAGCCTACTTAATCCTTGTGTCTTGCTGTTCTGGCACAAGCAGCAATGTTTCCCTGCTCTGCCTTGCAGAAATGTGTGTTTAAAAGGCTGGCCAAGAGGTCTTGGGCAAACCCAGCAAACAGAGGGCTGAAACCTGCTTGAAAATCTAAGATGACAACAGTTTCTTTAGATGTCTCTAAAACTTCCTTGGGCATTAAGATGGACTTAGCTGAGTATCTTTCGGTGCAGAGCTGTTGGAGGCTCTGGTGGGGCTCTGGGCACACAGTTCAGCTCTGCTCTGGTTTTCTTGCAGTGTCATTGGGGCTCTTCGGATCTGGAAGCAAATGGTCTTGATCCTGTCCACAAAGGGACTTAAGCCATCGGTGTGTAGTCAATCCTTTTATGTCCACCCCATCTCCGAGCTTTGGATTTATTTATTTGTGCTGAGTAAACTTCTGGAGCCAGGTGAGTCTGAAACTTCTCCTTATCCCATCTGTTATTAACTTCTTTGGTTTTACAAGCTGGTGTTTTGTTTTTTTTTTACAGGTCTCTGTCCAAATGTTATCTGGAGAACAGGGCTGTCTAGCCTTGCACATGTCACTCATTTTCCCACTCCCTGTTGCTCAACCAAAAAACATGCTTGTGCTCTACAGGGTTGCAGCCTGATATTACTGCCCTGTTTGATCCTCAGGCTAGCGCCCGGAGTAGACAATTCTGCGCTAGGATGAAGATGCCAGGTAGGCAAGAGAGGGCTGTGCTTTTCACCCATGTGATGGTTTGGGAGTTACCCACATTCCCCACTCTTCTGAAATCATCAAGACTAGACTAAGCTAGATGGAAGTTAAGGAATGAAGCTTTACATATTCACAGCTTAGCACAATATACAAGCAGATATTTACAATATATTACAAATATGTACAGATATATACAGAAATACACAAGTTAAAAGTAATACAGAAACACAATACCCCTCCCAGAAACTAGAGTCCTCAGAAGGGGTTCCCAACCACCCTTCCACCTTCTTTCCACCCTTCTACCTTGTCCCAGAGTTTGCCGTACACGCAAGGTGAGTTTGGAGGATCAGTAAGGGGGGTTAGAAGCAGAATGAATAGTTGGGTTACACAGCCCAGGGAGAAAACACAGACACTGACTCTGACAGACACACTGTCTTATCTATGTTTGTGTCCTTAGTTTTATACATCTCAGCAAACCTATGAGTGAAGTAGACATCACCATTGTTTCCTTTTCACAGCCGACAATCTAATTTCTCTCATTAAAATATTCCAATTAGCCTCAAACCAGCACAACCCAGATCCCCTTCAAAGAATGTACAGAAGAGCTGATCTGAAATGTTATGTAGGGAAATCTAGGTAAGCAAGGCTGGAGCAAGCAGCTCATGTACCACCACCATTCCAGAAGGTAGATGCCTACATGGGTTTTATTGATACAGACAGTTCCAGTGGGAACCTAAGTTTTGCTGGGATGAAGCTGCTAAATAGCTTCAGCATTGCAGCTTGCTTATTCTGCTTCACATAAAAACTTGTGCAACTGTTGTGCTTTTACCTGACTAATGATGCACCTCTCCCGCAACCAAAGGTGATACCGTGCTCATCGTTCTCCGGAAAAAGAAGCTTATCTTCCTCAACTGGTACCACCACTCACTGATTGTCACCTGGTATGGTGTGGTGGGGCACACCCGAGTCCCTGCCCCACCGAAGGTTTGAATGGGGTGTGAAACTGTTCTGCTCCCCACCCCACCTCTGGTTCCGGGGGCTTGGAATGTGAAAGGAGTAGGTGTCAAGTACCTTACTCCACCCCCGCAGGCTTGAACGGGGGAGAGCAACTCGCCCCAGCATATATATATGGCAATGGGACACATTATCTNTTATAATTCCTGCCTCATGAAATCCCACAACCGAGTCATATGGCTGTAAGGATATGGTGGCTGGCATAGGCTGGCCTGCAGCCTTGAACTTCAGTATCCATGCTATCATGTACTTGTACTACACTGTGTGAGCTGCAGGCTTCCAGGTACCCCACTCCATTGCCATGGCAATCACCATTTCACAGGTGCTGTAGATGCTGGTATATGTAATAATAAACATCTTGATCATCTTCTGGATAGAGGATAAGGTCTGCCACACAACCTGGACAATTGTTTTCCTTACATCTGTTCTGTATGTCAGTTTCCTAGTGCTTTTCTGTAACTACTTATTTCACGCTTATCTGAAGAGCACCCAAAAATCAAAGAGGGAATAAAAGCAAAGAAGGAAGAAGATTCTGGGGTTGAGGGAGTGGAAAGGCAAAGGAGGTACTTTCAACTTTTTTGGAGCTCAGGTGCCTGATGGGATGGGTTTGGTGGGGGGTTAGGAGGTCACTCTGGATAACAGCCTTCATATGAACTTGTGCATTGACCTTTGGTGTGTCTGCTTTTCAGTGAGTGGCATGTCAGATTGACATGCAGATGGTTGGAGGCTAATAGCGGGTGGAGAGGGGAGGTGGCTGGGATCTGGAGGTCTCATGGCTTTGGTTCTGCTTTCTTTTATCTTTTCTGTGCTTTTTTGCCTCATCTCCTTTCCAGGGACTGCTTGGATCCTACATGTACCAAGTATCTCCTTGGGGAAAAAGTAGGGAAGCACCTCTCAAAATAGTACTGCCCACTCTGTGGTCCCCAATTCCAGGGGACAGCAGAGCCCAGTCTGCAGCTAATCTGTGTGTGGAACAGCCCAAATAGGTTGCAAGTGGAAGCAGCACCAAACTGGAAAATTCCTGCTGTTTTTTTAAGGTCATACAGGGATGGGAATTAGGAATGTGTTTTTCATCCTGGAATGACACTCATAAACCTCATTCAGAACTGTTCTTCCCCTTCAAACCAGCGCCTGCTTCTGGCTAATACAACGTTGCTTGGATTTAGGCTCACTTCGCTAATGTAGGGAAAGAAAGAACCTACCTCATCTGGTGCCCTTCTCGGTTCTGTCCTGGGCTATAAGGATTCTGCTCTGCCTTTGTATGCTGGTACTAGGAGGGCAGGATGTGGGCCAAGGTACACAAGTGTCCTGGGACCAACCTTACCACATGTTTGTATCTCGGCCTTGCACAAGTCCTTTCTTCCACCTCTGTGCCTCCAGTGCCTCTCCTCTCATATACTGAGTATGCCCCTTGTGTGATGTTAAACAACCTATTTATCTACTGCCTCAGACCCTGGGAGCTGAGCAGGAGCCAAGTGTCTCCTGCAGAGCGTGTGAGGTATTGCGTATGGTCCCGGGCCAGAGCCAACCCTGTGAGCTGGTAGCAGAAGGGTCCCAGAGCCAGCTTCTCTCAGGGTGCATCTGCCTCTATGTGATGTGTAAAAGTGACTAATAAATGCTGTCATGTATGTACTGAGTTATGTGATGCCTTTTTAATACATGACCTTAGTTCTGAACCATGAGAAAAGCATTGCATTCTCTGTCTAGATCCTTGCTCTTCCTGAGGACTAGCAACAGCAAGGTACCTGGCAGGGTCTCTCCCCATGTTCTTTGTCTTTCTGCAGTCAACATCTGGTACTTCTGCCTGAGCCCCTTTGCTTGCCACCAAGAAACTAGAAATGAGAGTAAGATATAAAACCCAGGGGTTTTTTAATCATCCAAATCAAGTCTGTGGGCTGCATGAAGGCACAATGCCAGGATCACCTTAGTATCTAAGCCTCTGAGTAGATACTGGCTCCTACCTGGTGAATCGGATTTGGTCTCTCAAGGCAGCAGACTGGAAAGCTGCCTCAGGGCTGTGGGCTGCAGGATGCATTTCCTACCCTAGCAGATGGCAGAAGCCAGTGCCCTGTGCAGCCTACCTGGATGAGCAGGGCCTCTGCTCTGGACTTCCCAGTGTGGTGAGTAGGAGCAGAGCAGCACCTTCCCTGGTTTTGTGAAATGCAGGAGCAAGCAGCTGAGGTGATGATGTTTGGGGAAGAGCAATAAAGTGGCCTGCACGTTTTTAGAGACAAGGGGATGGTGAACATGTGGGAATAATGGGGTGACCTGTCTTTTGCATAGCACTTTTTGGGGCACTTTCTGTGTCAGCTGCGGCCCTGACGAGGCGGCCACTGACTCCCTCCTCACACACTCCTACAGCTGTTCCAGCAGCTCCCTCAGTGGCACCAGGCATCCCCACATGTACAAGAGCACTGACGAAATGCCGTGTTTCCACACTTGCTCTTTTCTGCCTAAATTGCCTGACATGCTCTTGATGCTGCAGAGGTGGGATGAGGTCAGCTGACCGACTGCCCACGCGTTGCCATTACTGCCTCACTCAGCCCTGCACAGGCGGAGCAGGGGACGAGCTGCAGAGAGGAAGACTTGAAGGGCAGGAGGAGACGAAAACTCAGGCTGCAAGAAGCGGTGAAGCAGGGCTGGAGAGGCGTCGGAGACCAGAGGAGGAAAAGAATTTGCCCCAAAGCTTTTCCCATCCTCCGGGCGCGGTCGGGAGCGCCGCACCTTCAGCTTCCAGCTGCCCTGGGTGCTCCCAGCCGCTAAGAGGCACCACCGCTCCTGTTTCCGCCATGGACTCGGTCTTCCCGCCCAGCGAGGGGCGCTGCCCGCTGCCGGCGCTGCCCGCTGCCGGCGCTGCCCTCAGGGTCTGGCCCTAGCGCTTCTGTGGGCCCAAGCCAGCGGAGCTCGGCTGCGGCGCTTCCAGTGCTTGCCATAACCAGGGCTTGAAAGGCAATCAAGGCAGAAACTGAGTCCACAGCCATCTATCTACACCAGCCCATATTTTAATTTCTCCAGCAGGTGTTTGGATATTCACATCACAGAATGATTCGGGCTGGAAGGGACCTTAAAGACCACCTAGTTCCAACATCCCTGCCATGAGCAGGGACATCTTTACCCAGGCTAGGTTGCACAAAGCACCATACAACCTGACTTTGAACAATTCCAGGGAGGGGGCACCCACAATTTCTCTGGGTAACCTGTGCCAGCCTGTTCCAGTGCCTCACCATTCCCACAGCGAGCAAGTGTGTTGCTCAGAACTAATCTAAATCTCCTTCAAAAGTTTAAACTCATTAATCTCTGTCTGGTGAAGAATCCTCATCTTTCCAGTAGGCCCCTTTTATGTACTAGAGGGCTACCAAAAGGCCTCCCCACAGCCTTCTCCTCTCTACACAGAACATCCCGAACTCTCTCAGCCTAACTTCACAGGTGAGGTGTTCCAGCCCCCTGACCATCTGAGTCTACTCAAGCAGGTCTATGTTTTTCTCATGCTTGGGAGTCTTCAAGCTGGACACAGTACACCAGGTGAGGTCTCACTTAGAGGGAAAAACCAGAATCACCTTCCTCAACCTGCTGACGGCACTTCCTTCCACGCAGGCCAGGATGCACTGGCTTTGATGCACTGGCTTTCTGTGCTGACTCACGCACAGTGTTTCATCCACCAACACCTGTAAGTCTCTCTCTACTGGGCTGCTCTTAATCCACTTACTGATCAGCTTGTACCCATATTTGGGATTGCCCCAACCCAGGTATAGGACCTTGCACTTGGCTTTGCTGAACTTCATGAGATTTGCTTTGGCGCACTTCCCAGGCCCGTCAAGGTCCCTCTGGGTGGCATCCCTTCCCTCGAATGTGTTGACTATGCCACACATGTCACATTACTTGCTGCAAACTCCAGTCTGTAGTTCTGAGCTCCACCATGGTAAAAGCTGTCATGCACCGAGCAAGAGAAAATATCTTCATTGTATTAACAGTAAGAGAGTAATCAAGGACAGTGTTGTGCTGCTTTTCAGCAGAAAGGGTAAACACTGATGGCAGCCACTGAGAAAACCCAACTGTTTGGTGCACTTCTCATTAGCCTTCACATAAAGAGAGGTATGGGAAAAAGGATTACACAAGTCGTGCTGATGACAGCAGCTAAAAGCCTGGCCTTGAATAAGGAAAGTGCAAGTAAAATAGTATTTAGATAAATGGGAATTTTTTAGACGTGGTGAACTTCATGCAAAACAATCCCAGAAATATTTATTCTTATCTATGAGAGCTACTGGGGGACAGTAAAATTTGAGCTTTGTACCTCTCCTTCAAAAAGGAGACTAGGGGCAGAAGTCAGAAACTGCTGGTATTTAAATCCACTCACCCACCCACCACCCCCAAAATACTGGAACAAATAATCTCACTACTTGTATACCGTACAAATAATCTCACATTTTGTATACTGAAGATGAGCAGGTGCCAAATGGACCTGTCAAGAATAGAATCTGGTCAACATAATCTCATTTTCCTCTATGGGAAGGTAAGGGCATGGCAAAGAAGAGCCTTGGCTGCCATTTAAGTGGTTCTTAAGAATGGTGCAGATGAGATGTTGGATAGGTACAAAACTAATTAGATAATTGTACCCAGAGTGTTATCTACAGTTCACTGTTGAAAAGGAAACGGCCTGTTGAGTAAAGTTCAGGGACATCTGTTCTAGGGCTGGTTTTATTCAGCATTGCTAGTAATGACCTGGATGATGGAGGAGAAAGTACTTGCTAAATCTGCAGATTGAGAAGTATCCAATGACAAAGTTAATTGCCTACCAGGTCATTAAAATCATCTGCTAAAAATCACCTGCTTGGGTTGCTGTACCATGGAGATACAGCTAGGGAGGTACTGGGGATTTGTGAGAGAGGTAGGTCCTGAAGAAGGTCTGTAGGACACCTGCTGTATTTGTGCTGGACCAAAGAGCATGATATCCCATCCTGGCCCCATGGGAAGTGAGCCAGTTGTGGGAGGCTGTATTGGCTCAGCTGCATCAGGAAGGCAGGTGGCATTTAGAAAGCAGAGGACCTTTCCAAGAACTCTCTGCTGCCAACTTCCTCACTTCATTATTTACTGTTGTCCACCTCTGGTGTCTGCAGATTTTCAGGTTTTCCTGGGGTTGTGTCCATTATTTGGTCACATTGTACAAAGCAGTCTCAGCTCAGAGCTGGTGTGTGGTTTGCAATCTGGTTTAGATCCTTCATGAAGCAACACCTCTGACTGTAGAAACAGACCCCACCATCTTCTCGGTACAGGATTGAAAAGGAGAAACTTGAACCAATTTAGTCAGCCTGCAGAGGCACTGGTCACACACCTGCATGCACCAATTGCCTTATGTGGGTACTGACTGAATCTGTCCTGCTCTGAAATAAGACTGGTCTGGTGTAACATTAACTGAAATGACTGCATGGAAAACCTCAGCCTGAAAAAACAGCACCTAAACTATGTCTTGACTATTCTCCATTAGCTCCAATCATGAGAACCATGTACTGGACTTGGCCTTCTGCTTTGTGTATTTGGGTATATCTTTCATCATCTGAATGCTGCACCAGTCAGCAGCAGCCTACCTTGTACACTCCCAGCTGAGCCTCATCTTTTCTGGGAGACAAGTAAAGCATATTCACAAGCATCATAGTGACATGGAGAACAACCAAAGCTGCACAGAAATTGTTCAAAGCAAAGAGCAGCTGTTAGAACAAGTTAGAAGGGAATGCGGAGCTCATGTTGCTCTTGGCTTCAGCTGGGGAGAAGGGAGAATTTGCATTCTCTCCATAGACACATCACCCAAGTTAAAGGAAAGCTGGGTCTCCCTTCAATTTTTAATTCAGGCAAAGCCATGTCTTCATGAGAGATTCCTTTCCTGGCTTTGCCATGTTCTGAGCTGTGCTTGAGGTCAGTGCCAGGTGGAGGAGCAAGGTGAGCAGAAGAGGTGTAGGGAAGTACCGTGTGTTTAAAGAGCTCAGTTCTTTCACTAAGGAGTAGTAGAGGATTGTAGCACCACCTGTCTTGGGTTATCAGGGAGAGGAGTTGAGTTCAGCTGTGAGTCATGCTCAGCGGAGGAGATGATAGCAGAGAGGAGCCTGTGTCTTTCTTCCCTTATGGGAAAGAGCCATGATGAAGAAGGGAGCTAAGCACAGTAGAATCAAGATGAACTATGTGTTTGGTGGGAAGGCTGCTGGATGGAGGTGTCAGCACAGAATGGAGGCTAACCACTAAAGCTACTTCAGCAGCACTGGTAGGATTCAGATTACAATGCCTTTGTCTTAGATGTGCTGTTTTAGATGTTTACAATTCATCTTTGAGTGCATGTTGTAGATAGGTTTGTGCTTCCAGTGGTAGCTGTTTCAGTGCAGAGTGACTTGGCTCCCTCATTTTGGATTAGCTCAGAGCAAAGAATAATTTTGTTACAGTGAAGTTGAGCTGACTGCTTTCAGCATCCGCTTACCAATACCTTCAGCAGCAGCTGCTCCCTGTGGAATAGGCTTTAGCAAAGACTGAGCGGCTCGTATGTTTTGCTTGTGAGACCTCTTACTGTGACCTAGCAAGGATCTGTTCTTAGCAAAGAACTTGCTTTCTCTCTGCATGCTAAGAACATCGCAGAAACCAGGTTTATGCCAGGTTTGCCTGTTCCATTCATCCAAGTAAGGTAGCTTTTGTGGTAATGTGGTTTGTTTGTTATTTTTTCTAAGAGAAAAAGAACTATTTGGATTGGGATTTCCCCTTGGACCATGTGCCTGATGAAGGAAAAGGGAGCTGCACTAGGTAGGCATGTCCTGCTTACGTGCTGCACGTGAATCTTCCTTAGGCCCTTGCAGGAACCTGCTGCACCCCTCTGCGTTGGCAGAAGCAGCTGTCCCCTTGATGCATGTACACATCAGGAAAGCCACCTCTGTTTTACAGCTTTCCCACCAGAAAGTGCCAGTAGGGCAGGCTGCTGCAGCTGGCTTCTCCCATGGGGACCACTGTTCAGAGTGAGAGTGCCTGGAAGGGGTCCCCTGCTCTGGGCTGCTGGAAGCCCAAAAGCACTGGCCCCATCCAGCAAGATGGGGAAGCCTGAGCTAGCAGAGGCTTGACCTTTCTGCCACAGTGAGTGCATGCTGACAAGTGAGCAGGGAGGAGGCTTGTTTTCCCTGTCATACTGTGCCTGTGGGCTTTTGCTGTTCTGAGAATCCAGGTGTTTGATTTGTAAGTGAAGAAAAATGATGGCTCCCCCACACTTCAGACTCCTGTTCAGACATGGACTGCCTTGAGTGTTGGCATCCACGGATGCTTACTTCTGCCCGAGCTGCTGATACTTGATTTCTGAGTCTTCAGATGCAGCTTCATGCTCTCAATAACCAGACAGGCAGAAGCCTTAGAGGGATTGTGCCAACTTTTATTTTATTATCTTTTTTGGAAATGGGATTTGGAGAAGAGAAGGGAGAGAGCTGTGCAAGGGGGAGCTGATTGTTGCTAAAAGGAGATGCTGTGGGTGTACACTGGCAAAGGTGTTCCTGTCTGACTGGAAATGACTGAAGCAGTAAAGTGTGACAGGCAGGATGCCACCTCACTGGATGTGCTTGCTTTATGGGTTTTTTGGTTTTAAGGTCTACTTTGTAAGTTATTTCATGTACAAAACAAAAAAGCATATTTTAGCATCTACATATGTATTTGCATATATATAATATATATTTTTTATATATATATATATATACACACACACATATATTTTATATCCTTGCAACTCCCTGTTCCTAAAGGCTTCAAGTCTTAAGGTCTGTGTATATATATATGCTATAAAAAGAGATACCAATCAACTTGATATGAGGCTTTCCTTACTGGCTGTGTGAAAAGTGGACAAGATGCCTTTAAATGAAATCTCATACATGTGCCTGGAGGAGTCATCCAAGCCCTGAATGGCAGCCTTCTCGTTGCCCTGTCCCTGTCCCCACCTGTGGGGGTGGCATCTGGCTGACCATACTGTCCTGGGGATATGGGGAGCTCAAACTTGTGGGGCTCAGAGGGACAGATTGAAACACACTTGGTTCTGCTGCCCCTGGGTCAGGAGCCACACGTGTCAAGGCTCCTGTTTCCAAATGGGGATTCCAGTAGACTGCTTTGGTTTCTTTAACGTGAAGGAGGAGGTTTGGTGAGCAAGAGGGGAGGGGTTTGGGGAGGGGAAAGACAGTCAAAATTCACCATACGATAGTTAGACAAATCTTCATAGAGGTCCGTCTGCCTGCTCACCGCTCGCTCTCTTGCCGTCTAGTGTTCACTCTCATTCTCTGCAGGACGAACGCTGTTGTAGGGCTAAAGGGCTCCTTGTTTCAGGCTAAAGTCAAGTCCCTGTTTGGTGGAGGTGCAGCCCTTCATACAGGCCTGTCCACGGCATATTGGCAAGGGCTCAGATTGGAAGCAGCCGTCTGCACTGCTGGATAGGTGAAGTTAGCATGCTGCTTGGCCTTCAGCCGCAGACTGGCCAGGCTGGAGTTGCACGTGTCCCTGTACATGTAGGGGCTGGCTGTTGAGGCATAAGGACAGGCACTGGATGAGACAGCAGAATTGAGGCTTGGGCTGTTCAGATTGTTGATATTTCCCAGGTTGTTAAGGCTGGAGGCTGGTACTCCAGTTACTGCGGAAGGGACCATGGATGAAGGCATGGTCATTGAGGCAATGGAGCTGGGTGGGGAGAACATGGGCTGGGAAGAGAGGGGACTGACATTCATGGAGTTGAAGAATGGGAAGCTCTTGGCTGAGAGTGGGCTGGTGGTGAGCCCCTTGGTGGCCCAGTTGTTGTAGGAATAGCTGGAATACATGTCATCGTAAGGCTGCATCAGTCCGTTGAACTGGGCTCCAAAGCTGTTTTTGCACAGTTCGGCCTGTTGGTTCCTCTCCCGCTTCCTCCATTTGGCTCTGCGGTTTTTGAACCAGACCTGCAACAGAGACAGGGAAGGGATGGAAATCGCTCTGGGCTATCCCTGGAAAGGACCTTGCCATCATCTCTTTCTCCAGCAAGGTGAGAGCTGTTGAAGGGCCTAGGTTGCTCCTAGGAAGCTGAGCATTGGGAAAGGGTTGCAGGAAAATGCCTGGGCTGCAGGGTCACACCCCAGGAAGAATCATCAGCTAGATCAAAAGTCAACCATCACCATTTTGCAAGACACAGAATAACCCAATTCACTTAACAAAAGGATACCCTTTATATTGAGAAAAGGAAAGAAAATACTTGCTGTATTCCCAAGCGACCACAGCTCAGGGGAGAGCTTGGGATTCTGCAACTTGGGAGCAAAGTTTTTGAGAGATGCTGAGTGGAGGAAATAACCTCTCTTGTTCTGACTTTACCTCAGACCAGTTGGGAGTGGGGTGTTAGACATCTGTCTTCTAAGAGGAAAATCTGTTAGTGTTGGACAGACTCTAACGATTTAACTTCCTAGAGCATGGAAGCTGCTGGAAGGCTATTCAGAGTGCTGCTAACTCATATTTCTAGTAGCAGAGAGAAGCTCTCATTCCAGCTGGAGTGCTGCCACACTATGCCTGTGACTGCATAGTAGTTTGGGAACCCCAAAGAGTGCACTCCAGCAAGGCTATGGCTGGGTGATGATGGCACTGCAAGCAAAGAGTCTGCTGGTTTGGGGCACTCAGCTGGTGGGGCAATTTGAAGCTTTGCATCTCACTGTGTTACTGCAAGATGGAACTGGATGGGCAGGTACCACCAGCATGGGCTCTGTGTATGTATGAGTGGATGTGTCAAATCCACTCATGTGGAGTGTAGAACTAGGTGAGGTGTTTTCAAGATGGAAATTTTCGGGTCCCCCTAATTCCTTCCTTGGTTTGGGGACAGCTCTGTGGCTTGCAGCACAGTCCGCTTCCTCCCCACAGGGTTTGGCCTGGGAAGAAAGGTGGGCTGCAGTCCTACCCGGACTCGTGCCTCTGTTAGGTTGGTCCAGACTGCAATCTCCTCCCTGGTGCTCATGTCTGGATAACGATTTCTCTGGAAAGTAGCTTCCAGCTCCTGAAGCTGCTGGCTGGTGAAGTGTGTCCTCTGCCTTCGCTGCTTCTTCTTGAGTGAACCTTCTTCGGTGTTGGAGTCATCTGTCTGGTTTTGCTGGGACTTTTCAGTGTCTGTGCAAGAAACAGAAAGATGGGAGAGATCCTCTGAGTTAACATGGGCACTTAGATACATTTGGGGAGCCCATTCTTGAGGCAACCAGTACATGCTCAGTGAGGTCCCGCTCCACCGCAGCCACCAGCAGCTCCAGCCACACCCACAGGTGTCTTCCTCCCTCACCCTTGTGAACAGGAATCCACTCTGCACCAAAACCAACAGCCCCTTGATGCAGCACAGCTTGCCTTTATTTAACTACTGTAATGAATGTCAGTTTCCAAGTGACTGGATTTGGATTTTCCGGACTTCTGATCTCTAGTTTTCATTTGTCACAGTTAAGATGGGTCATAGTGGCAGAACTTACCCATGCTGGCAGTTTCCTACTCTGCTTAGAACTCTCTGCCTCAGGTGCCTATTGGAAAAATGGAATGGAAATTGCCACTTACAGAACAGCAAGGGATCCAGTGGTGGTTTTGTGAGCAAATGATAGGAAAAGGCAAACTGCCAGCGATAACAAGTTGAGGTTCTTAACTAGACCTGAGGAGCACAAATTTTTATCCTTCCTTTTTACTCCTTTACTGTCTTACTTAGAAGTATATATTTTTATTTTTAAAAAGTAGAAAAAGACTTCTCTTAAACCTCAGCATCACAGCATCTCCCTATCCTTCTACCACTGCTCTCCTCCTTATTTGGAAACCCCTCTCCTAGAGGCAGCATTTTTCATTTTGTTGCCCCTTTAAATTCTCCAGTGTTCACACTGGTATCCAACTGAGAAGTACAGCTCAGCCTCCTCCAAATTGAGGCCTTAATTCTGATCTTTGAGCTTCTGTGGCTGGAAATGGGTAGCCAGGTACTTCTCTGTGCCACAATCCCTCCTAGGGCTCTCGGTACTTTGCAAACAGGCAAAATGCAAATATATTTACATACTTTATATTATCAAAAGAAAATGTCACGTTTGAGCACTTGGGCAATCTATGTAGTATGTTAAATCAGAAACCTCTCCCTGCTGTTCCTGGGAAAACCTGCCTTCCTCCAAGGACAGCAATGCTGGATTTACAGAGAGCAGCTGCAGGAAAGACACTCGCTCTTCACAGAGGTAGGTCTGTTCAGAAAAGGTTTCTTTCACTTTGCACTGACTGAAGTGCTGTGGGTTCCTCACAGGCTCCCCACCTCTGCTGCTGTGGCACATTTAATGCCATCTACCAGCAGGAAAGCTAAGGCAAGGAGAGCAAGCTGGCTATTGCTCACAATGACAAAGTGCAAGCTGGTTCTGTGGAGCAGGAAGGTGCTGTCTCCCGTTCCCAGTGCCAGGACCAGGTTGTGTTTCTATCCAGGGTGTACCCACACAGGAATTTTTTTCCAGTGCACTCCTTATGCAGGCAAAGCCAGAGGACCTGAAAAGTGGAATGGTAGGAGTTGGCTGTGGTCTCAGGGTAGTCTCTTCATTCCCATGAGTATACCTTCAGGTGGGGATTCCACAATCAAAGAACTCTTGGAAGCACACTCTTTATGTGGATGTTTTTAATAGTGTTTCATGCCAAGGAGATAAATCTGATTTCTCTAGCTCAGTGCTCTAAGCCAGTGTTAGAAGAGGGAGATTCCCGCATTATCCATCCTTAGAATGAAAGGGGAGAGATGCCACTGTGTCTGAGATAGTTATTAGGAATGGCTCAGTACAGAAGAAGGGACAATGTTTGGTTTGTTTGATCATCTGCTAAGTCTGGGTTAATTAAGAGTGCAATACATACAGCAGATATGATCCCACAGGAGCCCCTGACAAATGCAGATTTCCAGAAGGGCTGCTGCCAGACAGGTGTCTGTGCCCTGACTGGGACCTCCAGCTTGGGACTGCCCTTCTTCACACCGGATGAAATTAGACTGAGAGAGAAGGAGGATGGAGGTAGCAAAAGCATATGCACGGTGTCTGGTTGGAGGAGCTCACCAATTGCTTTGGCATTCACCTTCTTATTCCCTTTTGGTGTAGAATTTCCCACAAATTTTATGAAGTCCAAGGACACATAGGAATCCAGAGTTTGAACCTGGAAAAATATCTGCAGCTACATGTTCCTCTTACTGTCCTCTCTGTTTAAATATCTGCTAGCTGTGGACCTTCCTAAGAATTGCTTATAGGGAGTATCATCTCCATTTCTGTTTCTTCTTTTGACAATATCCTCTGTAAATGGTGCAGACTTGTGCTGCCTGATGAAACAACAGAAAAGGGTGTCACAAACTGCCACACCATCAGATGACACTTGGGATCTCCAAGAGCTGCACCCAGATGAGCAAGGTTTGTGCTCCCTTCCTTGGTATCTCTTACTCTGTGAATGAAGGAAGCAGAGTCAAGGATGAGCAGGAAGGTAATTTCTTGAGGAGAGACAAGTGCAGGAAGCGCAGCCCTGCCCCATTGTGGGCAGACTTCGGTGGTACACTCCATTCTGCCTGACACCAGTGATGTGTGGCTGTCAGCAGCTTCTGTGGTGTGAATGCAGAAGCTGCCAGCCTCTTCGTGCAGGTAGTGCAAACACCACCTCCCAGAACCATTTTCTTTCTAAGCTGTTTAAGACAGTGGGGAGTGACATAGCCAGGCACACAGTGTTTATTGTCAACCCAAAATAGGTTGTGGAATATATCTCGTGCACGTTCTCCCACTCAATGAATGACTGCAGTCATAGCTGGAATTAGCTGCTCATGTCTAATGGAAAAAAAAGTCAGCTCCTAAATTGGCAGTTCTGTGTCATGCCAGGCTGGGTTCAATCAGGAAAGCCACTTGAATGGAGATGACCGCTGTGCATCCAAAGCAGCTGAAAAGGAGCCACTGAGCTTGGGGATGTGCCCAACTAAGGTACGTGTGCAGTGGGGAATCTGGTGGGTGGATTCTCTGACCGTAGTTATCCTGGTGTAACTCCCTTCATGATACTTACTCTGGGGAATTTTAATCTGCAACATTATGCTTATTAGCTTTTGCAGGTGGGTGAGTCTGGAGGCTTTACGCAGGGAGCAGCAGGCTGTCCCCAGCTCTCACCTCTCTTCAAGATAGCACTAGCAAGAGGCAGCTTTGCATTGTCTTGCCATATCCAGAGCAACAAGGAATGGAGCGGTCAAGACAGATGCAAAATCCAGGGGAAATCATAGCATTTCATAGAATCACAGACTGGTAGGAGTTGGAAGGGACCTGTGAAGATCATTGGGTCCAATTCCCCTGCCAAAGCATTTGGTAGCTGACTTCCAAGCAGGTTTAAATGGTGAAGTTTCTTCTTCAGAGCATGATAAAGAATGCAATAGGATTGAGAGTTGTTCAGCTTTTGGAAATGGTCAGAGGCAACTCCCTGGACAGGGGCAGCCCGTTGTGGAGCCTTGCACCAAGGCACGGGTGACCAGGCTTTTCCAGTTAAAGCATGGGCAAGACAGCGTTTCAATTCCTTCTGGTTGCCTTAGCCTGGAAATTTTAGCCCAAGGTTAACCCATAGCATGGAAGTTTCAACCTAAGCAGTTTAGGTTGTGGTATGAGAGGAGTCTGTTCCCAGATGCATTGCAGCTGGCTCCTACAAACTGCAGGCCACTCGCATCTGCCCACAAGAACAGGTTGGCAGTTCTCTTGCATCTTAAGCCTTGTACTCACCGCTGTGATCCTGCCCTTTGCAGCTGTGCTCATGTTGAGGGGTTCCAGAGTCCGAGAGAGACAAGTCTGGGCTGTGAGCCTCCGCGTCTGCCAGCAGGTTGAAATCCATGGGGCAGGGATGGGTGGCAGAGTAGGAGGAATCTGAAAAAGCAGCAGGCATAGGGTGATTAGGGAGATGAATGTCTGTGTGTGACCTCTCCCCACCCTCTCCAGGAGGGACTTGCCAACCCTTGATGGAATGTCTTGGAAAAGCAAAGGATCCTTGTGTGATCCTTGAACACTTTGGGTTTTCTGGCTGGAAAATGAACATTCCAGGACTTCTGCTGAGCTTCCCTATAAATCAAAAGTCATCTAGTGACACTTCTATTTGCAGCCTTCAGAGAAAGAGCCTCCAATTTATAGGTGACATTCAGACTGAAATAGCAACGCCAGGAGCATGCTGTGTAACGGAGATCTGAGGAAGTGGTTCTGGGCCAGCCAAGGGCTGTTAGCACCTTCCCCAGACATCCCGCCTCTCTCATCCTAACTGCCCAGCTTCCCTCCTCTTTTTCCCTTGTTTCTCCACAAACCAGTCAAGCTCAGGTAAACCTGCTCAGAGAGCACTAATGCAGATGCACAAGCACACATCCTAGAAGAAAAGCACTCCTGTGCATGGCATTGAGAGGAAAACACATCTGCCTGCACGGTTGCTGGCAAAAGCAGCGACCCAGGCAGTGCAAGTGCACTCTTTCAAGGACCACTGGAGCCCAAATTAACATGGGAATCCTTGGGTGCCTGCAAATGATCCTGGCTGCAGCAACACCTTACTTCCAGCCTTAGGTCACCCCCAATGAAGGTTCCCCATGTCCCCTGAAGTGACTATCCTGTACTTGTAAGCCACTTCCCCTGTCGGAAAGCATCCCGGCTGGGAAGCTGGAAGTGCTGCTTTTCACCACTGGGTAGGCACAATCCCAAACACAAATACAGACTGGGTGGCGAATGGCTGGAGAGCAGCCCTGAGGAAAAGGACCTGGGGGTCTGGGTTGATAAAAAGCTCAACACGAGCCTGGAGTGTGCGCATGCAGCCCAGACAGCCAACCGAGTCCTGGGCTGCATCAAGAGCAGTGTGGCCAGCAGGGCAAGGGAGGGGATTCTGCCCCTTTACTNACCGTCTCTTTCCACACCTCTCTGTCCCCCAATAGATTATTCTCATCATGATCTTCCAAAGAATTTCCATATCCTTCACTTGTACTGCACATAAGAGATTGGCTGAAAGCACGATTTTGTTCTAGACCACATTGGATGCTCATGAAGATGCAGGCATGAAGCGTTGATTGAGTGCTGCAAGCCCAGCCACATCACCTTATAAAGCTGAGCTGACCCTGTGATGGCCCCTGATCTGACTTTCAGATCATAACTCTGCTGTGTGCAGGACAATGAACTGCCACCAGTGCAGGTGTAATAGTTTCTGAAGGCTAGCCCAATTTGAGAGGACCACAGCAGCTCCTGAAACTCTGGTTATCTCAGCTAATACCTCACCTTTCCAGCTAGGGAATGTCTCACTCTCAAACACAACAGCATCTGATGCACTGTGCCAGGATCTGGGACCCCCAGGCTTAAAGGCTCTTGGATCAAATGTTTGGAACTTCCAAGCCGCAGGTGGAGGTCAGTTGTAAAGACTGGATTCTAGCTGGTGGACTGCCTGGCCCCTAAAATCTATGCATGTCAGAAAGGGAGCCTGCTGAAAGTAGTATTTTGTCTGGACTATTTGCACATATAAACAAGAGATTAATCACATAGCTCTCGCACCTCCTTTGGAGGTGGATGACAGTGACTAAGAATGTATTTTCAGAGCTGTCTAAAACCTCCTGTCAATTTGAGCAGAGCTGCTGCCAGGCCTCTTGGCAAGGCTGACACCCATACCTGCAGCATGCTTCCCAGGCCATAGTGAGAGGGCAGGAAGCCATTTCTAACAGTTGTCTGCCTGGTTTCTGCAGCAGATCTTGCTCACAAAACCTCCAGCAGTTTCTCTTGATCTCCCCTTTGCTTGACCTCCATCCCCAGCCTTTCCCAGGCATTAACGAGTCTGACTCAATACTGGCCTCAATCAGTACTCTCAAAAAGCAGCATCTAATGAAGAGACCTGGTGCTGATTTCCCAGACCTTTGCCTCGCTCCAGGCATCTCCTCTCCTGCAGGAGAGAACTGGTGGGGGCTCCATCTTTGCCATGAGGTTGGTTTCCATCTCCACCTCAGAGTGAGCCTGACCTTTGATGTCTGCCGGCTGTGTAAGCTCCTGGCAGCAGCAGGGCACTGCCCTGTTGCTTTTTGCCATGTGTATGTACACGAAGTGATGTGACAGAGGCTGTGTTTTCTTTAATACCTTTGCATGGAGTTGGGGGAGTCCATCTGCTGCTGATATTGCCATGGCTTTTAGCATTACTCTCGGAATTATGCAGAAACGCGCAGTGAATTAATTCCACGGATTAAGTCTTGATTAAGATGTGTGTCACTTTGCTGTCTCAGAATTTATTAAGAGCCCTTCTTGAGGCTGCGGCAGATGGAATTTCTGCCCAATGTTTGTAGATGATAATTTCCCCTCTTCTACAGCCATTTGCATATGATTGCATCTGTCAAGCACAATTTCCTCTCTTCTAGGGCTTGACTCTCCACTGGACCAGATTTAAGGAGGAATTGCCTTGCTGTAACTGAAGGACAGGGTCCTTGTGTGCAGGGTCCTGTTTGCTTTGAGACTCTTTTTTGCACATCTTGCACTGCTTTCATTTGTGCAAACCAGAGTGGAGATGGGAAGGCCAGAGAGTACTTTACAGTTGGTTTCATAGGTATGAATAATAACACAAGCTACAAAGCTCAGGGGAACCCAGTCCCAGTAACTAAAATTCATGCCCCATGCTGAACCACACCAATGCAGTGGTTACAAGGTGGATCCGAGCTGCTGGCACAACATAATGTGCTTGACCTGCCTCAGATGCAGAGTAGGCTTTAAAGTTTAGTCCACATTCACGTTGGAACTAGGACGTGCAGCTCAGAATAAGGTTGTTTTTTCACTGAATTTTAAACTAGGAGGATTTCAGAGAGGAGTAATGACATACCTACTGCGTGCGCCCTGCATGGTGGCATAAAGACAGGCCTTCATGGCTTGCTGTGAGCAGGTCATGGAGAAGCAAAAGCAAAGAGAGAGGGGAAATCTGCTCAACACAATTATGAAGAACCACAGGAAGACTATGATGGGGACAGCACGAGAGCTCTGTACCAACATATTTACCTAAAGGCAACCCCATGCCACTGATACAAAAGGCTGGAGTTATTATTCTACATTATACATCCTTTTTGGATTTAAGTAAAGGAGCTTTCTTTTACACTGCTGTAAGCAGAGACATTAAAAAAGCCAACACTAAATCTTCATGGCATTTCTGCTAAGTTGTTTGCCTGGTCTCAGTTACTGAAACTGGCACATCAAACACATGTTTAGACAAAATCAAATTTATCATCTTCATCTGAGTATTCATCTCACTTTCTTTTAAAATAAAGGAATTGTTTCTTCTAGGGACAGCTCCTGTACTAGTAACATCCAGCCAGGCTTGCTCAGAGAGTTCAGCTCCTAGCTTGCTCTGGCACCTGTAACTCCTTCTATCGATGAATGTAATTGCTCTCAAGACAAAGGTTCCCAACTTTGTAATAAACCTGTCTTTTCTTCCAGTTGCTAACCTTGCTTCCAGAAGAAATTTTTTCACAATGAAAACAGGTAGACATAGGAATAATCTCTGAAGAGAAGCAGTGGATTCTCCTACACTGCTCAGTTTTAAGACTCATCTTGACAAGATGCTAAGCCATCTCATTTAAACTACACTATCACCTAGAAAGGTTGGATCAAATGACCTTAGGACCCTTTTCAACCTGGCATTCTGTGGTTCTGTGAAATGTGCATCCTCTCCCTGGCTCCTGTGCAAAGGTGCCAGCAGCCACCTGCTCAGGACCTTTTAACCAAACAGGAGCTGCTGTCCCTGCTGCATGGGCACAGCAGAGAGGAAAAGGAAGACAGCAGCTCTGGCTCTAGGCTTTTTCTCCTTTCAAATTCACCCCCTATTTCTGCATTGTTGCCAGGCTACCCAAGCCAGAGCCATTTAGGCAGGAGGAGGACAACCCTACACAAGGAGGGCAATGTTATTTACAGAAAAAGAGGAAGTGAGGGTCCATGTGACCCTTCTCCTGGTTCTCAGCAACATGCTGCTCTGTCACTCAGAAGCAAGGACACTTTTGCTTGTTTGGTTGGTTTTCAGTTGGTTGGTTGTTTCTTCCCACCCACCCCACCCCCCTGCCTTTACAGTGGTAGCTTTTCATAGAACAGTCAGCTTGGAAGGGACCTAGCCCAACTGCCCCGCTAATGCAGGTATGCCTAGATCAAGTTGCACAGTAAAGTGTCCAGGCAGGTTTTGAAAGTCTCTAGAGAAGGAGACTACACAGCCTCTCTGGGCAGCCTATTCCAGTGCTCTGTCACCCTCAAAGTAAAAAATTTCTCCTTAACTGAAACGTTTGTTATAGTTTGTCCCCACTGGTCACCACTAAGAAAAGTCCAGCCCCATCCTCATCACCTCCACCCCTTGTAGATATTTATATGCATTTATTAGATCCCCTCTCGGTCTTCTTTTATCCAGGCTAAAAAGTCCCATGTCTTTCAGCCTCTCCTCATCAAAGAGATGCTCCAGTCACCCAATCATCCTTGTGGCACTCTGCTGGACTCTCTCCTGTAGTTCTCTGTCCTTCTTTAACTGGGAAACCCAGAACTATGTGATATGGATGTTACCTGCTGAGACCTGTTTTCAGACAGACAAGTGTGTGCTGCTCAGCACCCAGCACTACCATCAGAGAGCAGGCCAGTTGATCTGGAGAATAAAAGCTGTCTCTTGAGTTGTTTTAATGTTTTTTGGCTCTCCATTGGAATGTAGATGTGTTTCAGAGGTGACCCGATAGTTGTTGTTCCTAGGCAGCTGCACAGGGACCACTGGTGATCCACAGGTAGGAGGGAAACCCAGGTAGCCAAGCTCGTCCCTACAGATCGGCACAGCCTGGAGTTCAGTCCACTTCCCCCATTGCTTGTGCCTCCAGCCAAGGCCACAGTAGCTGCAACCTCTGCTTGGGGTTGCTGATCTCCACAAAAGATTCAGGGTTATCTCTCAGGCTGAAAAGTGCTCTGCAATCAGCTGAGAGGATGGTGTCTTTTCATTCTTCCATCCCCTGAGGTGAAGGTATGATGTTACCTTGGGTGGCTTAGGGTCAGAGCTGTCTTCCTGCTCCATCAATCCCAGAAGTCAAACTGCTGGGAATAACTAGATTCACAATGGCAACTGGCTGGCTGCTTCACTACTCTCAAACTTGCATTCCCTGTGGGCTAGCTTGCTTTTAGCAGAGATAAACACTTGGGACTCTATTCAACTGTACACTTTCAGAAAGATGATCTGTCTTGGTACGTAGGTCCACAGCAGGAGCTGAGCTAAGGTGGAGCAGCCCCTGTCTCTTCCTCTGCCCATTATCAAAGGAGAAGTGGCTGAGGCTGTGCTCCTGTACCCTCCCGGGAAGTGCTTTTTTTCTCTGGATACATGTGTTTGCTCAGGAGTTGGTACCATCAGAGTCCCTGTGGGCTGGGATTTCAGGTACCACAGAGGACACAGCACAGAAACATCATGGCAAACCAAGAACCTTGCTCTCTTTGCCATCTGACAGGAGTGCTGCTTGTGAGGGGCTCTTTCTCTATTACTAAAAAGTAAAAAGGGTGGGGCACAAGACAAGAGTTAATCTTTGTTTCCTCAAGACTACAGAAGTACAATTATGGGGAGACCAAGGTCATCCACTGCTAAACATTTCAGTACAGCTTTAAGTCTCTAATCTTAATGGAATTGCAGCAGGAACCAAGAGCAACCATTAATCACTGGAAAATAAACAGCAGTAGCCAAACAGTGATCCAGAGCACAAAGCCATTACAGGACAGGAGAGCAAGCTGCTTGCCTCTAAAAATTTCAGGCTGTGCACAGCCCCAGGCTGGCTAAGCAGTGCTTTCGGGTGCATACTCAGACCTTCAGCAAGAGCTGAGTCACAGGTTATAATGAACTTTAATTCTCAATTTAGTCCTTGCAAGTTGGGCACTAACCCCTGAGCTCCATTACTGGGAGGTTTTGTGATGGTGTGTATTGCTTTGAAGCCTGGAACAGTGAGGGTTTTGCCTCCCATCAACAGAAACTACATAAACTCCCTTGGTCACTGTGACACTGCTGTCAGAGCAAGTTGCCTGTTTTGGCTGGCACTGCCCTGCATATGCTGTGGGCTGCAAGACCGTCGCTGGTGGTACGTCCTATGCTAACTGAAGCAGCCTGGGCCCTTGCTGCTGGCTTCCTGCCTGCAGCCAGCAGCAAAGGCTGCCTTTCTGAGGAGCATGTCCAGGCTGCTTCCACTCTCTTCTCTTTCCATGTGTGGCTCCACAGAGAAGTTCCTGATAACATGAAACAGGGATAGGAGGGGGAGATAAAACACTATGGCTGACTTGGTTTTACCTACATCATAAGCCATTCAGCTGTTCTGGCACTCCATCCTTCATCTCAGAAATGATGTTAATTACCCTATCTGAGCTGCTGCAGGCAATGAAGCAAAATTCCTTTAAGTGCTTCCAGATTGTTAGATAAGCGGTGCTAAGGAAATGCCCAGCATTGCTGGACACTACCTAATGCATTCCCCAGGGGCTGGTGGCAGCCTGCAAGGTGAGCATAAGCCACTCACTCTGCTTCAACAGAAGCTTCCAGCTGTGGAGGAGTGTAATGGCTGAAACCTCTGCTCTGGGCAGCAGAGGGTTAATAAATTGCCTGTATTCTGGAGGATTATCACAATGGAAATGTCCCAAGGATTGACAGCTCCATACCCATGTCCGCAGCAAAAAAGCCCCACAATGGAATGTGTCCTGTTCGCTTATTTGATAGGCTGCACCATGCCCCTGCGCCAGGGAAGCGTCCTGATGTAACCATGACCTGTATATAATGCATTGTCCTCTTAGATGGGTGCAGACCCTGC
The DNA here is from genome assembly GCA_013399055.1 of Ramphastos sulfuratus. Taxonomy (NCBI): domain Eukaryota; kingdom Metazoa; phylum Chordata; class Aves; order Piciformes; family Ramphastidae; genus Ramphastos; species Ramphastos sulfuratus. The sequence continues at coordinate 115,145 of WBNM01020602.1, forward strand.
TGAGCTGAAGTGTGGGGGTCTGCAGGGACAGAGCAATGCACTCAGGCTTGGCTCAAAGCAAGGTATCTGTGTTAGCCCTCAATGCTGCCCTTAGCCTCCCTGGATAGTTTTTTAAATGGTGCCAATGAAGAGTTAATCCTAACACAGAAGGAAAGTCTTCCCAAACTTTCTGCAGTTTCTTTCTTCCTAAACTAGATGTCCATACTTCTTGCATTCTTGTAACCATTGCACTGCTGGTCTTGCTGCGTTTCCAGTATCCCTTGGATGCTCTGCTTCAGCAGGCTTTCAGCACCTTGGCTCCATCAGCCAGAACTGGGATTTTTTTTTTCTGACAGACTATGCAGTTATATTAATAACTCCATGCTTTGTTATAGCCTATTTTGTTAGTTAGGCATCTGGAACAAAATAAATTGGCAAAGGCTCAGTTTTGCCCAAACAAATCGCTATCGCATAAAGCCACTAGTGTGGTTGAGGATTCATGGTGCATGAGTGCTGGGAGTAAGAGTGTGGTCTGCAATTATGGAGAAGAAAAGTCCTTCAGGGAAATTAATCCCCTTACTTGGAAGAAGGGAGGAAAAAAGGACTGATTTCAGTAAGAAATTCTACCTGTGAGAATACTGAAACCAAAACAAAGGACCTGCTAAAGCAGAGTGCTAACGCTGGCCTGAGCTGTATGTACCAACCCTGCTTGTCCCCAGCACTGCCTACTTCAAAGCCATTTGTGCCAGTGCTGCAAGATCTGCCTGTGCATGGGCAAAATACTTGCACAGCCACAGCATATGAGAGACTGTAATGTCCCCTTGCAGTCACAAGCTGAGCAGAAGCAGAGCCACATGAGACAGTTGCAAACCAGGATCCCTGGCAGAAACAAGAGGCACAGGCAGCCTACCTGCAGCTTGGGTGCCCAGCATGCACTGCCTGTGCAGCAGCAAAGGGCAGCAGGGGCTGGCATCAGTAGATCAGTATGTATCACTGTATTTATTTGGGTGACTGTGTGAATTTGACTAACCATCCCAGCAAAGGAAACTGGCCAGATTCCTGTGGTGACTACACTTGCACCAGCATGCCAGGGTCATTTCTATATCTTTTGTGGCCATAAAATTAGCCCATTTTTGGGAGGCTTAGATAGCAAGATCAAGGACTGAAGGTCTGTGACCCCAGCTGCTGTCAGGAGTTCTGTATGCAGATGGAGGGCAATGGATGACTGAGACATTACAGAAGATGTAAATTACTCTCACAATTAATAAACAAGCTCAAGAAAGCCCCTAATCAAGTGAGTGATGTAGAGGGTTGAAGGTCAGGAAGCATCCCACCATGCCATCGGCATGTCACACCATTATGGCTGACTGACAGTGCAATGTAGAGCTGACCACATCCACCACCCGTCAGCACTTCTGCTAGAAATCCTTTCTGGAGAAGTTCAACTTGATCACAAACATTTGTTCTCTGTCAAAACTTGGCAAAGCCAGCAGCTAGAAAGCTTGCCTTTTTTTTTTTTTTTTTTTCGGGGTTGTGGGGCAGAGGGAGAGGCGTAGTGGTGGTGCTGAATCATTGTTTTAAAACAGCCTGGACAGGGGATTGCAGGACAGGGGATTGCAGGGCGACAAACTGAAAAATAGGGTGCTCTGAGAGACCCACCAGCCACCACGGCCAACAAGTGGCTAAGACAACGAGAGCCCAGAGGCAGCTGGCTCACTCCAAAGGATGTGTTGTCTCACAGTGCAAACCCCGCAGCGCCGGAGCGAGCTGATGCCTGCTGCGCCTCGCTGTAAGGTTTCTTGGTGACTTGTCTTTTTTCCCTCCCCCAAGCAGTTTGTGTGTGTGGGGGGGTGTTGTTTGTTTGTTTGTTTTTAAAGCTCTCTGGCAGGAAAACCCTTGCAGGACACAGGCTGCTATGAATAAAACAAGCGTATGATCTCAGCCCGCAGTATCCCTCCCTCTCCTCTTCCTCGGGATACTGCAGCTGGTAGGGCTGGAGCAGTGGGAGCGTGGCTCCAAGAGGGATGCTGGAGATCACTCTCCCCCACTCCGCTTTTATGGACCTTGCAACATGCCCTGAAGGTCAACCTGTTTACCCAGACATTGTTTGAAGGGGGCCGAGGGAGGCGATTAGTCTTCCCTTCCCTCTGCAAACACTGCCGGGCGCGATCCCGCAGCGTGTTGCAAGCCGCTTATGCCGGCAGGATCGGGCCCGCAAACCTCCTGGTTTTCGTGCGGCGCGCCCGCAGCGAACCGTGCAGTTGCGCGTACCGGCGGCAATGAGAAGCAAAGGCGGGTGGGCGAGCAGGGAAGGCTGGCAGCCCTCTATGGCCTTAGGCTTTCGCCCAGGTGCCCGGCTCTGGGCTCTGGCACAACGCCGCAATTCAACGGACATCGCAAGCAACAGAACAAGAGGTTTGAATTTCAAGATCCTGAAATGCTCTGTTACAAAATACAGTAGGTGTACAAAATCTGCCTTACCTCCACCCGCCCAAATCCTTTTTTGCTTTTTCTACTAGAGGGTGCATCCCAAGCGGAGCCTTGTGAGATGGACAATTTGGGTGGATAGGAAAGCAAGCTACAGAGCCCTAATTACTCATCCAGCCTGGCCCTCAGGCCATCTCATCGAAGTGGTTCCGAGAAAAAAGGGACAGGATAGAGAGAACTGAGCTGTCTCAAAACGCTGCCGCTTGGGTCACATCAAATCCCTTCAACCACACAGCCAGCCTGCCTGCTCTGGGGAGGAGCACCTGACACCCAGAAATACCTCCGCTTCACCCACGCCCCTGAGACAGCCTGGAGCAAACTCCACCGGCAGATCCAGGGTGGTAGGAACAGCCTCCCACCGTGGCCTAGGACTAAGGACACATCTAAACTCGAGCACTGCATTTTTTTAAACACTGTTATTTAAACCAAATCAACACAAATTAAGCTGAACCCCCCTTTTAAATGGGATGTGAAAGTGCATATTGTCACCTTGGAACTCTGTGGTTACTTACGGATTCATATCCAGACTGACCTTTACATAAAGACTTAGATTTTTTTTCTTTTAATTGTCCTGGTACATCCAGTCCTCTATAAAGTCTTACTTTCTTTTGGAGGAAAACTTAACATGAGCTTACTTAAAAAAATAATGTTGCGATAAATGCATGCACCAAAAAAACCCCAACGTAACCACAACTTGTAGAACTGGAAATTGGGAATATAGAGGCACCAAAAAAAAATTTATGGAACAAAAAGGGAATTTCATGTGGTTTTCATTGTCAAGCCTAAGGTCTCAGAAACAAACAGGAAATAAAAATGACAAAAACAAATGAGAGATTTGAACACACTTTAAAATATATAAGTGGGAAGCTGCTTTATTTTGGAGAGATTCTGTTTTTCAAAAAGAGGTGAGTAAAAATGTTCACACAGAGACAGGTCAATTTGATTCACAGTTAAATCCTCATTCTTCTCACTGGTCATTTGTAACAAGCTTTTAAAAGGAAATTAGGTTTGCATAAATGGCAGCACTGGAAAGGGTAGAAAAGGCAATAAGGTGGTGTGGGAAAATGCTTCTACTTGAGATGAGGTTGGGGAGAAAAAGGAATGTCAAGGAAGAAGAGGAGCAAAAGTAACTACAAACTCTCCAGGCATTTGTTTTATTTATTCTTTCTGTTTTTGAAAGCAGCTCTACAGGCACTGAGCCTTCCAAGCCCATGCCATGTCACCAAGTAGCAAATGAATGCATTTATTTGGTAAGATAAGTCTACAGGATCAGGGCTGCAAGAAACAGATCAGAATATGTGCTGTATCCTGCAGATGGAAGTGTTTCTTAGGCTCTCAGATTTGAGATTGTGGAACTTCTGTGATGGGGGTTTACAAACAGGTGTCTCAATCACAGTAGCTCTGATGGCGATTTTTAGGGGTTAATTTAGTGCATGCAGGACCCAGTTCACTACATCAGCTGAGATCCTCAGCAGCTACAGCCCTGTTAATACATCCCTAAGCACTTTGAACAGCTGGGAAAAAAAAAATCACATAAAATTAATATTAGATTCTGCAAATCCAGCTCTGTTTCCCCTCCTCTTTTGCACTACTTAAAAGGGTCTAAATGTTTATTTTCTGTAGGAGCTGGCATTTGGTAGATAGCAAAGAGCATCAGATTGAGGGTGAAAGAATAGCAGTTTATTTTTGTCTCAGATCAGGTAATTCTGACAGAGCTTAGTTTCTCCTCAGCACAACAGGATTATTTCCCTTTGTGCTAAAGCATCCAGAGATCCACCTATAGAAACACTAAGTAGCTCCCAAGAAGAGGTATCATAAGGCACAGCTCTTCAGAAATGAGAACTCTGAGCTTGAACTTGTACCCTTCAAATCAGCAGGAAGTTTCCTATTCAGTGTGTGGAGGACTGGCCCGCTTCCCAAATCCACTAGGCAGTACTCTCACATAGGTGGAGAGAGAAGAGGACCTCCTTTGCTCACTCCCTGTCCCTCTTTAAAACCTAGTAACAGAAATATTTCTCAGCTTCTGGCCATCTAGATCTTCTAGTTCCTTCCTGAAAACAACTTTTAGTATTTAGTTGTTGCTAAAAAAGCAGGAGATCCATTGCTAACCATCCTCCAGGAATTCGTGGCTCTGGCTAGATTGCCCTACCTGCCCTCCTCTCAGGCGGGAGGGAGATGAAGATTTCAAGCAAATTCATTTCTACAGAAGCAAACCCCTCTGCACTGAGTCTAGCTCCAGTCCTTCATGCTGCCAACACTCCAGGAACAGCCTGTGGACTCCCTTAAATGCCCCAAGGAAGCCCAGAGCTAATAACCAGCTTCATTCAATTCCCAGTCACATTATTATCCAATCTGCCAGAGGCATTAATATTCAGGTGTGAGGCAGGAGGAGGGCAGGGGTGCCGGTGAGGGGGAACAGTACACAAAGGGGAGGAAGGGAAGCACAGCAGGCTGGCCTCAGAAATCCTCTTTCTCTAACTAGTCCGTTTCAGCCAGGCAATGACAAGAGTTTTCCTACAGCCTCATCACTAACTTTTATGGCAATTGGTGGAGACTGTTCCCATATCAACAGCAAATGTCCAGGCTTGGTGCAGCCTGATGCCCTTGCCCCACTGTGGCCCATGGCGAGAGGGTAAGCTTTGCACCCTCTGCCATCAGGCCCTAAGTAAATATCCATCTCCTATTTTCAAACAGCTGAGCCTGCTCAGAGACACCACAGCCTTCCATTTCCGACCCTCCTCCCAGTATAGCCCTACAGTATCATGCCGCTGCCTTCCCAACACAAGGCACACAGCATGAAACCAACAGTTCTCCCCATCTGGGACTTCATTGCCAGCCCAGGTACCTCCCCTGTCTCTAGAGCCAGGGCACATGTGCCAGGTCACGAGACAGACCTCATGTCCCCAGCTCATCTCATCTTCCTTTCAGAGCGGTCTCCTAGATCAGGTTTCTGGCTTTTTTCTTTTTGGCAGACTCCAAAGTCAGCCTCACCTCTCAATCTCAAGGTTTTGGGTAGCATCTGATAGAGAGATGCCGCCACTCTTTTTTGCCAACTCTCTGCAAGGTGTATTAACCAATACTTTGGCAATACAGTCACAATTTGCAGTTCTATTAATTGCCTTAATTTAGCCCTTATAGAAATGTTATAAATATTAATTGAGGTTTGTGATAGTTTCTCTGAGAGAGATGCTGTTTTTCAAGCCAGTGCCTTAGACAGGAGACAGCTCAGAAATACAGGTGAGCTTTCATAGGAGAAGTCTTGGCTGCAAGTTACTCCAGTCTAGTTAACACCAGTATCAGCAAGAAAAATACCACTCTTACTCAGACCCTTTTCCAGGGTGTTGGGGAAAGACATTTTCCCACGGCAGCTCCCTGTAGGGAGTATTGGGCATGGTGCAACGATTTGGTAATTAAAAAAAAAACTCAAAAATCCAAAAAATCCAAAACCACACTAAAAAAAACCCTGCTCCATTTCTGCAGACATTTGTGGAGACTGAAAGCAGCTACCAGGCTCTGCTGGTCCCCCAGGAGCCAGCATGCATGTCTTTGTCCCTCACAGCAAGGCACCGTTGAAGCCTGCACAAACACCCATCCCTCTGGCTGGCCGAGGGGCTGGAAGCGTGCGCAGGAAGCCAGGGAGGCCCTGCCAGAAAGCCGTTTCTTTTCCTGCCTTTGCAAGGTGGGACAGGTACAGGGGTGGCACTCCTGAAAGGCACTTTCTTCAACTGTTGTTTTTAGCATCTCCCAAAATTGCAAAGAGGATAGAACCATTTCATCCCGAACATTCTCTAAGCCACACACCATGCACGGAGGACCCATGCCTGACAGATGCCAAATTCCCATCTTTGCGTTTGACTCTAGTCTCCACTTTGGAAGTGCTCAAATCATAGGCCTATCGGTCAGTAGGCTGATTCCCTAGTCTAAGGCAAAGGAACCGGCAGGCCCCTGAGGGACTGGTTCCAATTCCATCACCGCCAGCTCTGGATCTCCTGAGTCGCCAAGACGGGTGGCAAACGCACGTGGAGTCCGAAAGCTTCGGCCGTGGGGCTGCTAGTCCGAGCTGCCCAGCCCTAGGGTGAGGCGAGGGCTGCACCGACCTCCGCCAGTGTCTCTGCAGGAGCCTGCTACTGCTGGGGGCGGGGGGGAGAGGAGGGAGGGCGACCCCCACCCAGCCGGTCTCCTCAGCTGTCCAGCCGCGGGGGCGCCGGCAGAGGGGTCGACAGGTGTGTCCCGCTGAGCGGCACCGGGCTCGCCGCCCCCCCCGCCGCCCGGGGCCAGCAGCTGCGGCGGAGCGCGGGCGTCGGCCCCCGCCCTGACCGCCCTCCTCAGCGAGATCCACAGCGAAGCCGTCTCTCCTCTCTACCCCAAGGAAGAGGGCAGGGGGAAGGACAAGGGGGTGCTGCGGTGGAGCGCTAGCCCCTTCCCCGGGGCCACACTCGTTGAGCGGGAATAGCCGGAGAAGCGGCCTGTACCTGGCTCCGTCGGGCGCCCGCTGCAGTCGGCCGGGCTTTCCAGGCACCTAGCGGGGCAGCGGTTTGCAGCGTGCCCCTGGCGCCGAGGAGACGGCGGAGCCCGTGCAAGCGCTCGAAGTTTCAACAGCCGGCTCTGACCACAGCCTCCCGGCGCCGGACGGCCGCGCTCCGCCGGGGCGACTTGGAGCCCTCGGCAGAACGGCTGTAAGACTCAGCGCTCCCTTCACTCCTTTACCCGCAGCCCGGCCAGGTCTGTTATTCCTGGCCAGGCTCCTGCGAGCCCAAACCGCTGAGACGGAGCAGCCAGCGGCGTCCCGGGGCAGGTTCGCCCGGTCCGCAGCGGCCGGCTCGCCCTCTCCCCAGCGCTGCAGGGAGGTCGGCTCTGCTGTAAACAAGAGCCAGCCCGTTACATAAATATCATTTATCCAACTGTCCAAAACCCGTCGGGCTGCCTTCCTTTTCCTCAGCGACGGCTCCCCGCGCCCTTCTTCCCCGGACCCTGCAGACAGCTGAGCCACAGCGCCGTTATTTACAGCGAGCCCCGGCTAATTTAAACAGCCCCGGCACTGCTCGCCCGAGTGGAAAATGGCTAAGTTTAGCAACGGCGAGAGGCTCCGGCAGCGCTGGACGGGAGGGGCCCGTGGCGGCCTCGAAGGGGCGCCCAGTACTGCGGCACTCCTGCAGGGGCCACTGGTTTTGTGGAGTCGGAGCTCGGTAGGCGCCGCGCCCCGCCGCCAAGCAAACATCGGTGCTGCCAGCGCCATAGAGCATCTCCGCCACACACGGCCCCGGGAGCCCATCTGGCTGACAGGGTAGGGCTCGATCCGCCCGCTCTCCCCCTGCCCCTGGCTGCTGCTACCCCTTGCCCCACGGGCGACGGCGGGCCCTAGGCGGGGGTGAAGCTGTCCCGCGCTGCCGGGCACAGCGCGCCCAAGCCGAGGATGCTCTTACCCTGTGCCAGTGTCGAAAGGGCTGCTGCCGAGGGGATCACGGGCAAACAAGGGCAGAACCTCGCCGAGGAGGCCAGGCACAGAGAGGCACTTACAGCGGCTCCAGATGCGGGCTTGGCTGAGCAGCCTTAATCCTGCGAGAGGGGCGAAGCTGGCCCCCGCCCCGCAACCCGGGCTGCGCTGCCGCTGTCAGAAAGTAAATCCCCTCCGGCACTCTGCACCTCACTGCCGGCTCATGGGGAGGGCGGAGGCGGAGGACGCCGATTGACTGCCTCCCATTCACGCTGGCCATTCACTTTATGGCGGGTGGCCGGCGCCCCCCACCAGCTGCACCGGGNGCCGAGGAAGGCTGTAGGCCCCGCCCCCGCCGCGCTGGCCCCGCCCCGTCCCGCGCAGCGTGGCCATCGCTTGCGCCGTATCTGGGCCGCGCCGAGGCTGTGGAGCGGTGGGGGGATGTGTCCCGGGTGGTGGGCTTCCGCTCTGCCAGTCCCGAGGGAGCGCAGAGAGCGTCTGTGTATGTTCAATATATTGTTACAGTAGCTTGGCCATCCGGTACCCTGAAGCCCCCCGTAATGGACCTCCACTATGCTCAGTGCCGGCGCGGCGAGCCTGTCCGGACTTTACCAGCCAGCCACAGGTTTTTGAGTAGCCCGGTCCGTAGTTGGTTGTTGGAGGCACACCCCTGCACGACAGAGAGGCAGTTGCAGGGAATGCTAATACCGCAAGCCCGCGTTCCGGCTCTCGGCCGTACCGGGAAGCGCTTCCGAGGAACACCATGCTGCTTGTTTCTGGGGCACAAGGGCTGCCCGCTGCACGGGAAACGCCGCGCTCCCTCCCGCTGATAGCTCTCTGTGAATTCACATGCTACTTGTACTTGAGACTGCAGCCTGACTCCAGATGAGTTCACGGCAAAATCGTGGTGCAGGGTGCGATCTCTCCCTGAAATGTCCCCAAATGCTCGCCCCGCTGCAGCAAGCCGTGGACGTGTTTGCACACTCATTTCGGTCCGACAGTCACGTCCTCTCTCAGTGTTAGCAGGGAGACGTTTGCAGAAGTCGGGCTTAGCCTCTACTGCCCTGAGATGTCAGAGCATAAGGGAGAGGTTTATCCCTGGTGTCTCTTTCGAAGTTGGATGCATGATTCTATGGTCTGATTTTCTTGAGGTGATTTCCATGTCGACCTGCTTTCTGATTTATGATGCCAAAGGTCACTCTCAAGTTCTTCTACTGACATGTTTTAGAGATTAGGAAATAATGTTGTGAGAATAGGAGTGAATTGTACTCCTGGGTGATTTACGTGCCATATTTAGGGAGCCTGCTAAACACATAGCATGGCATACAGATATGTATGGGAAAACAAATGTGCATGAAGAAACATAGGATGTAAAGAGAGGTTAAGTAGACCAAGGCTTTATGGATTACAGTTCAAAAAACATGGACAAATGTGTTAATTCAGTAGAAATTAACAGAGTTGAAAATTAATCACAATGCTGATACACTTGTAAGAAATTATGGTATTTTTTAATGGTAGTTATCTGGGGTTTGTGTTTGCCATACTGTTTTTTTTTTGCCTGCCAAAAATGACAGCAAGCTAGACCACATCTGTTTGCAGACCAAATTGTAATCCATCCTGGCACAGGCTTATCTCCATCAAGAGAAGCACACACAGTATAGCAGCACTAGCACTTTCCACAGGCAGTCATTCTCACAGCATGCTGCGGGGATGCTGAAAACCCTACTCAGGGTCTGCAGCAATGAAGGGACCTTATTTTGAGTTGCTCTCTCTCCCTCCAAACATTCCACCATCAGTAGCCTGCGACAAATACAGTTGTGCTTATGCTTTCAAGTAATAATGAAACAAAGGTAATTTTAGCTGTTTCCCTTGGGCAAAGAGAAATACGAACACCGCTATGTCCCAAGCTTGTTCCCTGAGAAGCGCAACATGAAGACTGCTGTATTAGACCATCCAGGGACCTGCAGTAGGTTTCTTTCATTAGGACAACTGTGGCGTAACTGCTGGATTGACCCCTGAAGGGGTTTTTTGGGAGGAAATGCTCTAGTGTTTGTGGTTGGAATATAGTAGGAGATCTTACTGGTTAATGCCAAGACCTTTTAGTTATAGTGTGCCTTATCTTGCCAGCTGGAGAATTAACTGCTGGGGAAGAGACCAAGACCTTCATCTGGGTTCAGGAGACAGATGTTACTAATTTACATTAAAAAAAAACCAAAACCCAAAAGCAAAACAAAAGCAAAGTAAATTCATAGTGAACCTGACTCACATCTTGGAAGAAAGATGGGATATGCAAAAGGAGGGAGTTACTCAGCATCTTAGACATGTTTCATTTTTGACCAGCCAGGAGGAGTTTGTTCTCAGAGAAAACTCTGTCTCTGACACATGCTCTATGGGTCCACTGCTCATGGAGAGTAGCGGAGTTGTTGATTGTTGATCATAGTTTCCATCTTTATGTCTTACCTGATCTTTTAGCCATGCTGTATCCATGCCATCAAATGCCTTGAAGATCAGGACTCAGGCTTGAATTCAGCTCGGCTTCCAAGTCAAAAGGTGGTCTAGGGAGCAAAGGGTAGGTTTTGTGGCAGCAAGGCTCCCACTGCAGCATGCTCTTCTGGTTGGCATTTGCCAAGTGCTGTGGGCTTCATGCCCAGGTGTATCACATAGCTATAGTCTAGCCAAGAGGTGATGAAGATATGACTAACTGCACCCGGGTTGCTCCTGCCAGAAAGGCATGGCTTGCCTCAGCCAAGAAAAGACAATGGAAAGCATTACATTGGGATGTTCATTGGGAAGAGTTTCATGTCACTGGGAAGTCCAGGAGTGTTCCTGAGACATGGGCTAAGCAGAACAGCTGGCACAGCACTGTAGACTAAGGAGGTTGCTCTGCAGCTTCAATATTGTACTTTGTATAGTTTCCAGAGAGGAATTTTAGTATTTCTGAGCATTTCCATTTAGCTTTGTGGCTTCAGTTGTAGGTCCTGGCCTGAGTGCACATTGCACCAGATGCAGCACATCAGTTTTCATTTGGAGAGCCTTCAACTGGCTTTGGGCTAGCCTCTACCTGAGCTTGCTCTGAAAAGGAGCAGCTGTTTAAAACTACTGTGTTCAGCACTCAGTAGCATTCTTTTGGATGCTCAGCTCTGGGGAGAGTGACTGCAAGTAGTTTCTAGCTGTGACAGATGCTTGTACCTTCTGAGTCAACTCTTTCTGTCTACATTTTTTCTGGAGACCTTACTAAGCCTCTGAGAAATAACAAAAGCTTGCAAGAAGAAAGGATGGAAACGTAGCCTTTCTCAGACTATTTAACCTCCTGGAAAATTTATAGTTTGCATGTGTCTGTGGATCTGATATTTGAGCTCTGTAGATGATCATGAACTGGCAGGGGCTGAGCAATAGTAATGGACTGTGCAAAGCTGGTCCTGTCCATTGGTGCAGATTGCAGAGGCAGAAGTGTTTGGCAACGTGGATTTGTGACAATTTCATCAAAAGCTTGTAGGAAGCAGGCTATTATACTGTCAGTCTGGACCCAAATGAAGGCAGTTGGTGTTTCCCATTAAGATGTTGCTCTTTGCAAGGAGCTGGCTGCTAAGGTGTCTGGGTGAAAGCAGGTGAGCTGTCTAGATTGCCTGGTCAAGACCTGAGGGAATAATTGTGAGTTTGCAGCTCCTCTATATGCTCCTTGTGGGCCAAGGATACTCAAGATGAAAACTGCTGAAAAGCTGCATCTTCACAGCGAGGATAAAGTCCATCTTTCCTGACCAGATAGCAGGAACCTCAGGGATGTGCACAGACTGTACTTGTCTGATCTTTGATTTCATTGTACCACACAGTGTGTAAGAACTAGATCTTAAGAATAAAGGGACAAGGGACTGTCCTGTGTCGTGGTCCTACTGGATCTGTTAGTGTAAACAGAGTGCTCCAACTTGCCTACACATGATCTGCACAGAGTTGTGCACTGCTCTGGCAAAGAAAGTGCTGGTGGATCAGGGAGTTCAGGCAACCCAGGTTTCCTGGCTGCTGCTGAGCTGGGAGTGTTGATGCCACACTGTCACATCAGCAGGATTTTCTGTGTGGCCAGGGTGGTGCTGGGCTGTCTGAGGGCTGACTAATGCAGTGCTGTAGTGTGAGTGAACTCTCTTCTCCCCAGGCAGTGCAGGGCTGTACTGTATTGTTTTTCTCTCCAGACAATGCAGTGCCGGATTGTAAGTAAAAATGCAAAGCACACTGCAATGTTTGCTCTTTATTAATGCACTAAGATGCATTCGGGTGAAGCAGAATGCTCCTGGCTGGCTTGGTTTCAAGCTCCGTGACAGGCTTCCATAAATAACACCTTAGCAGGGTCTGATTCACCAGATCAGACTGGGTAGGGAGCCTGATCTGTGCAGCTGGCATAGGAAGGGACAAGAAGACATGGAGAGGACCCCAGCTTTGCTGACCTGGACTGAGCTGTGCTGTGTGCAGTAGCTTGAAGTCCCTTCCCTGATAAGGGAGTGCATGAACAAAGTGGCAAAGACAAACACCTGTGAATTTCCAAGTGCCTGGCAGGTACCACAGGGGCTTTAGCAGCTGCTGGGACAGGACAGAAAGGGAGAAGTAAACACCAGCAACTAATCTGCTTGTTCTGGAAACCTTCACTCATTGCATAGGTGGCTTTTGCAGTCTCTCTGTGCTAGGTACATATTTCCTGTTTTATAGCTGAGGAACACAAGCTGGAAAGTGCATGTACCACAGATGCAGTAGAGGCTAGGGTGATGCATCTTAGCTTGAGCTCACGGTTAAACCACTGCAACATGCTGCTTCTTGTTCCACTGTTGGGGAACAAATGTGCCTGCTTAATGCAATTACAGCTTTCTGAATGTCAAGTAAAGTCCAGTTGAAGAAGGTCCCCTCACCTCCAGCTGTGAGAGCTGGGAGATAAGGACACATTGATTCTTGATCGGGAAATATTCAGGCAGCTATTCGTATGGAGAGTGAAGAATATGGTGACTGCTGTCTCCAGAGTGTCCCCTCACAACCACCTGTCTGCAAGTTGTGCCCTCAAGAGAGGGATATGATGATGTCTGGCTACCATTTAGGGTGGCATTGGAGTCAGACTCAAGATTTGGGTTTGGCTAGCTTGGGAAGAACCCTGCTGCACGTTTCTTTGGGCCTTTGTCCAAGAACTTCCCTCCTTCACACATGCTGCAGCAGATGAAATTGCAATCAGGACAGTGAATGGATCATTTTTGACTTTCACCTTTAGTTTATGCTTTTGCTGCAGACACTGCAAGATTTTGGGGTAGCCCGCTGCTCTGATTGCTCTAACACTTGCCACAATAAGTCCCCAGGCTGACACGGCAACTCTATGAAGATGCTAATGCTGTAGAACTGTTAGGTAACTGCAAGGACCTTCCATCTTCTGCTTAAAGTTCAAAGGGCAGAAGAATAAACAAGCAGAGCGACCTCTGAAAATTACTTCCATTAAAGTACACAGCATTGACACCATTACATAGAAAGTGGCTGAGAGGGTTGGACCAGCACAAAGACTTGGTTTGGGTTAAGTGCTATACAGTTGCTCATGCTGCAAAGAGTTGGCTAATAAAGTCTTCAAAGAGGAGTTACACCAAATTGTGGTCCCTGGCTGCCAGGTTACCTGGGCTGGATGAAATTAGGCTGTAGCACACAGCTTGTAGCCCAACTTGGGCAAGGCCTCTGTTGCATTCAGGTTTGAGGAAAGGTACCAGGGAAGCAGGACTGAGGAGGAAGAAGTTGTGTGCACCCCTCTGGGTGCTGTTGTGTGTGCTCTCTTAACAGCTGCATGCCCTGTTTCATCCATTTGAATTTTTCTGCCAGCCCATTCAGGGCCTGATCTAGGGAAGTTGTTCCAGCAAGAACAGTGAAACTGATTCAAGGAGGTGTCCAGGAATGAAGACGCCTCTTGCTGGCACCACTTCCCAGCTGACTCCAGATTAGAAACTGGGAGAGGCTGTAGCAACAGGTTGGGAAATATTTGCAAAGTGTGGAGATGAGGCACTGCTGCAGCCGCTGCTTTACCTTTGCCGCAAGAGATGGCTGGTCTTTTCACTCACTGTTTCTCCTCCGGGAAGACCCCCAGGGATGCCGTGCCCAGATAGCTGTCCAGGTGGGGTGGCTAGGAGCCGCACCCTCATAGGCATACACCGAGAGGCCAAGCCATGGGGCATCAGATCTTCCCAGCCCAGAGGTTGCGCCCTGGGCGCGGTGCCGACCGACGACCCAACCCACAATGCTTTGCGAGGACAGCCCTTCCTGCGGCTTCCGCTCAACCACCCTTGCCGCGCCCTTTCGAGAGAGGCCTCGCCCTGCGATCGGAGGACTTCTTCGTGATTGGCTAAAGGTTTGCTAGTTCTACCCTCTCTCCTCTTATTGGCTTTCTACCACTTGTCACTAGAGGGTCCGCCTCCTCCGGTTTCAGATCGTGGTCCCATTGGGTACCTTTGGAGACAACTGGCCGCATCGCGCACGGGTTGGCTCTGTGGGCTGTCTGTCGGCGCAGTAACCAGGTAGCGGGTTGTGGTGCGCATGTTTCCACGTCAGTGAGAACGGTGCGGAGCCGGTTTCGCTTGCCAGTGTCCGGGAGGACCCAGCGCTCCGAGGCCTCGCCGGGATTGTAACTGCCTCCCGCCGTCGCCACCGCTGGGAGGGAGGGGCGGACACAGGGAGGGCCGAGCCCTCCTGCTCGTGGCGCCGCCCGTCTGACCGATATGTGAAGCGGCCACCGCCGTGGGGAGCAGGCGCCGCCATTTTGGATGCGGGGGTCAGTGTTGGGCGGCGAGCGCCTGTCGCGATACCGTCGCAACGCGGCGGCAGTCGGGAGGGAAGCTGCGTCGGGGGAGCCTTGCGATGCCGACGAGGAGCGTGGACATAGCTTGGCAGTCCCGGGGGCAGGCAGGGGGTCAGCGGCCCGCAACGGGGAGGAGGCGTTGGAGGTTGGGAGCCTCTCTCTCCGCCCCCCCGGCGGTGACGCGACACGCGTGACGTTCTGCCAGGGGTGCCCGCAAGGCAGGGGGCGGCTGGGCCGGGTCATGGGGCTGCCCGGCTCTGGGCAACGCAGGCTGCGGGGTAGAGGCATAAGGAAATAGAATGGTCAGGAGCCCTGCGGCTTGTGGCCGCTCCGCAGCGTCCGGAGGGGCCGGCCCGAGAGATGCCATGTGTGCACTGCTTCTACTCAGGCATCTGCTTACCGTGTGGGAAGTTGGCTTGCTGAAAAACCCATGGAAACAGAGGCTTTTCCCAGCATCTAGTCATCTTCTTAGCTGTTGCAGAACGAAGGCTCAGCTATAACTTTGAGTGTATGTTATGAGTTCAACTCGTATTGCGTTTCCTAGTTCCAACAGTGTAGAGTAACTGAAAGAAATTCCCTATCTCCATATTTACCTTAGATTTTACTCTGCATTTTGACATATAAACGTCAATTGCCTTCTCTTTGTTCCCAGGCTATCTCACTGTTGCAACCAAATGTGGAAGCTTGCAGAAAAGCCTGTCGCACCTTCCTTTCTGATGTGCCTCCATTGTCATGTCGTGTTACTGCTGCTTGCCTTTTAAAGGGTGTTTCCGACTGAGCAGAATTTTGCCATCACCAAACTGCACAGTTCCTTGCCATGCTTACAACTTAATATTTATTTTGTTATTTTTGTCCGGTCATTGGGAACTAGCCTTTGGAGAAACATCTAGAGTACTCTGAACTTTTACTGCCTGTAGTGTTTATTGCAGAGTAGTTACTACATGAAAAACTCAAATTTCCTGGTAGAGATTCATGTACCTTCTGTGTGTGGTTTAGAAGGAAGGAAAGGAAATTTTTCATTGTTATCTATATTTCTGGGTAGGAACCGTTAGTGATTCATGGGCTGAAGTGAGGTTTGTGTTCTGTTTTGGTAGCAGGTTATTTTATCAGGACTTGAGAGGCCAAATCTAGGTCAGAGACTATATAGATAATGCATTATAATAAACGATGCAAATTTAGGTCAATAGAAGCTTACTTTGAAATACTACTTTTCTTGCATATGTAGTGATTATGTTGTTGTTTATTATTTCTCTATATTGTAGCAGTTTCACAGGGTTTGAATTAGTTACCATAGCTGAAGGCTAAAGTTATTGATAGGAAGGAGTAAGTTGATGGAAATCTGCCAGACACTGTCACTTCTGATGATGACTCTTGCTTGTTTCCAGAAGAGCTGCAGATGTTTCCCTACAGGGAAGGGAGTGTTTCCTTGAAGTGTACCTGACACTTTGAGTAGTACTACAGAAAAATTTTGGGTTTCAGTGCACTGGGATGTTTTGGGGTAACGAGTTCCACGTTTGAGCAGTGATGTATTGTGTGTACATGTGGTATAACATAGGCAGATGTAAATTTTCTTAAGTGTTTTTATGTGAAGGTTTAACATCTGACAGTATTGTGGCAGTCTCAGAATACTGATAATGACTATCCATAGAACATTACTTAAGGCTTTGAGAAGCACGTGAATGTTAGATTGTTCTTTTATGACATGCTTATGTGTCTGCCTTTTTCCACTCAGAGTGTTCCTAAGCTTGTTAGCAGTGAGGCTGTAAATGCTAACAGCATCCATGTTTCTCATGGTTATCTGGACAGCTGTGTAGCCTTGGTTGGAGCAGTCATTTTCATTGTGCTGTTTGTCAAAGTTCACAGAAGCAAAATCTGACGACTAGTCTGCAGATCTAGACAAATGTATGAACATATTGTGAGAAACTAGAATTTCTGCAGGATTAATTGAAGAGATAAAGATCTGAAAAGCAACTGAAATTTACTGGGTACCTTTCCTATTTTGTTTTGGTTTTCTGCATAACTCAGGACCTCAGAACTTAATCCATTTGTTTCTGTACTGAGTCCACTATCTTGTGTTTAATCAAAGATTCCTCTCAAGAAAGATACCCAATCTTGACCTAAAGACATCAAGAGGTGTTGGAAACATGGCTTTGTGAGGGAGGTTGTTTCAACTTTTAAAATTATCTTCAACATTACTAGTTCTGTTAATCTGTCCAACCAATAGTTATATAATATCTCACTTTTCAAACCACACCTTTGTAACATGAAACCCGAGTTCATGTTAGCAATTTTTTTGTAAGTTGAATAAACATTTAGTGGTTTTGCTTGACTGCCACCATGCTCTGGTAAACCAAACTGATTGTTCAGTGCTGGTTTAGTAAATCTTGTAACTTTTTCTCTGCAGTTTCAGAGTACTAATTTTGATCTTAGAACTTCTTTCAGTATAGTACATCTATACTGGGCTCTAAAGTGAGAGCAGTTACTGTATGTGGTGAAGATATAGTTGAAGGAATTCATACTGAAATTACTTGATAGCTTGAAAGGTTTTGGGAAATGTGGAGTTTGGAGAAGCTTTTTCAGTTGCTTTAAATAAACTTTTACAGAGATGGATGGTGCTTCTGGAGGGTTTAGCTCACAAGGTGCATCTTTGGAAGTAGTTTTTCTCCAACACAGTTGCAAAATTTCTGTATGTGAATAAAGATGATTGACTATGGCTTACTTCAGAATGTTTGTGGTGAAGGAGGCTGTATGTGTGATGTTCAGAGATCTGAGCGTTAATTTCTGTCTCCAGCATAACAGGTTGTTTCACTTGCATTGGATCAGTAATTTCTTTTACTTCTGAATAAAATTACATTTAATGAAATCTACAGTGAGGAAAGGAGTGGATTCTCATCAAGTTATCTTGGATAGTGTTGAAAGAGTGTAACTTCAAAAACGTTTGCAGGATTTCAATATGCTGGGAGAGCCTTGCCAAGCAGCATGTGTTTTCTAGACCCTTACTTGAAAGGATCAGCACGTTCAGTTTCCCAGCAGGTTAAAATGAAAGGGTGTGTTTTGGAGGTTTGTGTCTGTTGTCTTTGTATTTTGCTGTTTGGATATAGGACCAGATTTGGGAATAGCTGAGCATTATAAAACACTTGTATTCATGAAGGACTGAATGACTGAATGAAGGACTTCTCTGCCTTGATTTTTTTTTTAGGTTAAAAGTAGAGAAGAAATAGGAGTCCCACAAGCAGATCCAGCAGTATGCAGAATAGCCTTTAAGCTTTGGCATCACTTTAAATACTGGCAGAACTATTGAGTAGCTGTGTATGTGCGAGGCATGTGATGCCTGTGTCTGATATTTCTTTACATGCTTTTTCAAATCAGATTGGGGGAGTCTTTGTTTCCCTGTCAATTGCTTGGAATGTCACTACAGAGTTTACATGCTCAATACTGTTTTGTAACAGTGAAGATAGGAAAAATGTATTTACAGATTTGAATGTATAAAGTATTTCCCAAAAAGTACTTCTGTGAATCAGTTTGATCCTTGAAATGGCCTGCATAGAAACATGGAAAACATTGGAGTTACTGAAGGAATAAAGAAATAGTGAAGAACTTTACACAGAGGAGGAAAATCTCCCATTAATGCCTTGTAGTAAAACAATGCCAACACACTAAAGTAGGAAAATATTGTGACTGGTTTTTTTTTTATGCAGTATTTTAATGCATTCATATAAATATGCAGTAAGTTACTATTGAGAACAGGGGCATCTCTCAAGCACTAAACATGTGAGTAGGAAGAATATCTGCATTTCTGTTACATTCAGCTGCGGAGGGAGGATGTAGCACTTTGTTCTTCAGGACAAGCTACTTGGCAGAACTGTTTGTTTATTTTTTTGAATCATCTAGTAGTGAATGAGATGAACTACTGATTGGATCTGTCATAGCAGTTCCTATATTATAAAATATTTTGTCTTTGACCCTAATTTATTTGACAGCAATTAGAAATATGTATAATTAATCCAATGAAGTAAGAAATAGTTTTGCCATAAGATTATTCATCCCGTTGCAAACAAGAAAACCCTAAGCCAACAAATCTTATGTTCTCCTTTCATAATTTATCTTTTTATAATAGTTTGCCTTCTTTCAGTTACTTACGGAGCCCTGAAGGGAAATTAGTCTTTTGCACATGGAGGATATTTTTGTATTTGAAGTGTTGTTGATAATTTAAACATGTTAATCAATGTGAATCTTGACAGATTCATGATGTATGCTCTGAAATTTCTGTGATGGTATTTCTGAGGTTTGAAGTAACAAAACTGTTTCATTGTAGCTTTACTGTTGCTACATGGGCAAAAATCTTGTATTCCCTGTGTTGTTACTTAGTTTTTCTTCCTATATTCTATCCAGTTTTGTCTCTAGCTTTGCTCATTTCTTTTTGGGGTCTTACCCATGACTCTCTTACTTGCCTGCTTTTTTCATGAAGCAAGTATGAAATCAACATGTATTATAAATTACTTAATTTTGTCAGAGTTTAAAATCTGAGAGAGATTTGCTTTGGCCAGTTTATTCCAGCTACTGATGCTTATTTGACAGCGTACAAGACTGACTTTGTGTTCTGTGTAGAGCTTTCTGACTTTGTAAGTGCTGGAGATGTGTGCATTACTGCATTGTCATGGCTGCCTGTCCTGGTACCCTGGAGCTTATCTGTCTGTGAATTTACATAGACTGGAAAAAGTCAAGGAAGTGCTGCAGATGCACTATCATAACTAACTCTTTCTGCTCATCGTCTTGAAAATACACTCTCTGGAAAAGCATCTTTCTTTTGTCTTCCTTGTGACAAAATTATGATGTTTGACTGTCTGCACATAGCTAAGATCTGAATGAGTTTCTTGTATCTCTGTGGTTCTCCTGCTTGGCTAGGGCCAACTTGATGGTTCATGTGAGGAAGAATATAATTCTGAGGTTAATTTGAATTACTCTTATTTTCAGGATTGTCAGGATGGTGGATAAGAACATATACATTGTACAAGGTGAAATCAATGCAGTGGTGGGAGCCATAAAGCGTAACGCCCGATGGAGCACTCACACACATTTGGTAAGTTACTTTGATTTGTTGCTACCTGTTCTTGCTATGGCAGACATCACCTGATTTTAGAAAAGTATCTCTTTTTTAAGCACTCATTGGAATAACTTTTTACGTTTGTTTTATGCTGAGCAGTTTTGACTTTTGTGTGCTAGTGACTGCAAGAGTTACATTTCTGGAAATCTACTTGTGTAGCCTGTGAAAGCAAATTCCTCACATTGTATTATTGTATTCAACATGGGAATCCTCTTCTTTAAATGTTGGTTTTGTTTTTTTTTTTGCCTGCTATGTCAAGAGACTTTGAATATGTGCATTATTTTACGTAGCACAATTATATATCTTTTTTGCAGTCTTAGAGAAGACAGTCTTCATCATGAAAGACATAAAATAAAAATTGGGGAAGTCATTACATAGGATATTAAAAAAAAAAAAAAGTAGTACCTTTTTTTTTTAGCTGTTTTGTGACTGCCAGCTGTGTTCCAAACTGAAACCTGTTAATAGTTTCAAACCTGTTTTGTTAAAAGCCGTGAATACAGTGTTTCCAAGTCTAATGATCCTAAGTCAGTTTATGGCTTCCACAGTGTAAATGTGTGCATGTGGCATACTGTATCTGTGGTGCACTTTAGAATGTCACATGTATAGCAGATGGCTGTCATCCAGCACAAATGTTTGCAGTTTGTCAAAGGGCAGGGCCCTTTTTGTTTCTAACAGACATTTCTTCATTAAAGCTCACTGCCACCCAGTAGGAGGTGTGGTTGCTGGGTGTACTCAGCTTGGAGAAATTGCTGATCCTCCTTATTTTAATATTGTAAAGATAGGCTATAAATTTTACACTGTGATTCTTTCTTCAAGTTATTTTAATGGCACCAAATGTCATTGTATTTCTGTTCCCATTACAATCTGCATAGATTAACATTATAGCAAATCCAGATGAGCCATTTCAATATAGTATGAAGAAGATTTGCTCTGAAATTTATTGAATAGCAGAATGCTAATCAGAAACACTTCTAAGGGCAATAAAACCAAACCAAAATGCTCAGTCTTGAACCTATGCTTTGACATTTGAGCTGTATGACATTGGGGAGCACTATCAGGGAAATAAAAATGCTTCTCTTGATTTTGATGGAGTAAACATGCTGACTGTTATGAGCTCAACACACTGTACTTATTTCATGTAAAGGCGAGGTCTTTACAGACCCATTACTAAGATTTGTCTTCAAGAATGCATTTGCCTCATTAATGACTTCCTATATATAACCTATAGGATGAAGAAAGGGATCCCCTGCTCCATAGCTTTAGCCTCTTAAAAGAAGTACTGAATAATATAACAGGTAAGCTTCTACAGAAATCAACAGGTGTGTCTACCTGCTAGGATATATGCACATAAATGTGCAGGTCTACTTGTTTGTCTTATTTACTATCCAGAGGTCATATTTTGAATAACAAGAGAAGAGTAAATATATATAGATATAATTTTAGACAAATATTGCCAACATAACCCAGTACACAAATACCACTGCTGCCATTATCTTGATATATGTATATGTATATTTTTTGTGTATGCCTGTATGCACACACACATTTTTATATAAAAGTATGTTTCTCCAATATACTGAAGCTTGTAATAATGTATAAAATTTGATTTATTATTATGCATAATCTTTCTGTGCTTCATTTACACTTCCTGATCTGTGAATGATGGAAAAAAATCTGTTTAGAAAGTAGCCTCCTATTATCTGTTTTCATGTTCTTTGATTTGTTGTTTTTTATCATCTGTTACCTGTAAAAAGTGAAGTGCAGACTTCACTTTCCATTTGGATCTCTTGAGCCTTGATGCAAAAGGCTTGCTTTGTGATTAATTGCTCTGAAAAGAACTGGAAAACTATATTGGTTACAGAAGTAGAACACAAGGCTGTGATGTATATTCTGACAGTTGACTTTTTGTCTCCAACTTGTCTTTCTTCCCTTTCCCCCCACATTTTGTCTTTTTGTAGTTTCAGGAGTGATTGAGTGTAAACTAAGTATTGGTTGAGAGTCTGGAAGTGAAGTTATTCCTAAGATGCAAGTGGCATTCTGCTGATTCTTCCCAGATTGTCTTCCTGATTGTAGTATTTGAAAGGAAGCTTTATTTCTGATCCCTTTATTACAGCAAGTGTTCAGAACTTTACTCAACCTAAGTTTGAAATGGACTTTTTGCATTTCTAATAGTGAAGTGTGCCTGTTCCTGTGCCAACACTGAACTGGGAGTCCTATAAAGAGTATGTTCTGTAGAAGTACAGTAGTACTGCTTCCAGGTGCCGACAAGAGATACTGAGGACATATGCCACTTCAAAGCCCTTAGTCCTTCCTTTTTGTGGCTTCCTGTAAATGTTATGCTTCACTTTTCTTTGCCAAGTGAACTTACCTTGGTTGTGAGCAGGACTCTTCTGTCAGGTCATGACATCTTAAGGAACTCTTGCACAGCTTGCATTTCTGGATAGTATCTTTGTTCTGGATGTTATGCTTGTACCCAGACTACAGAGCGGTCTGGATTTGTGTTTCTTTCGTAAGTTCGCTTTTGTTCTATAGGATATCATGCAGTCACCGAAAGTATTTTGGGAAGAAATCTTCCTTCTCTTTCTCCTATAAGAAAAAAAATTCTTTAAAATACGAGTCTTGAAGTTCTTTGCCATTATTGCAAATATCTGTTCTCATCAAGAAGAGCAGGGAATGTCAGGATGCTTAAATAAATGCAGTGCGAGTAAATGTCAGAGACTGGTCATTTACCTAGAGTAGCTAGATACAATGTGCTGTTGACTTGTGGAAAAAATGCAAGCCCACTATCTGCTTGTGTTAGAGAAAGCAATATTTAATGTACTGAGAGATTTAGGGGCTTCCTGAAGTCATCATGTAAGTGTGGTTCATGCTGAGATAATAACTTGTATGATGATGATAGAATGTTGGTTTGGCTACATGGGGCTCTCTTAAACATGTAATTTCAGCTTCAGTGGCTGCTATTTACTGGCTAGTGTCTTGAGATAGGACATTATTGCTGTGCTCCACTTTTTTTCAATTTAGGCATGGACTGGTTCCCAATACTTTGAATGATATGGTCTTCTGCCTCATCTTCCAGGCAATGGAAAATCTAAGCTTAGTTTTTTTCTGTGAGTGATGGGGGTTTTTATTTTTAATTTTTTTTTTACTTAGACCTTCCTTTCACGTCTCTTTCATTAGCTCATGGAAACGCATTGCTTTTATATTTAAATTTATTCAAGCTGTAATCTTTGACATTTGAGTTAGCTTTTAGTACAATTTTGCATTTATAGTAATATATATTATGTATTTTCTCAATCCCCCAAGAACCCATTTTAATCTGTTCCGGATGCAAATTTCAGGCTGCCTTGTCCCATCTCCCCTCTTGCTCTCGCCCTCCCTTCCCCTCCCCCATGGAGCATGTTTGATCAGGTGTGGCAGGAATATCCACTGTCAAGCTGCGCCCTTTATATTAGTCAATATTATCCTTCCTTCCCTCCCACTCCCTTCATTCTCCTCTGGGCTTTACCAGTTGATTTATAATTTTGGAATTCTCATCGGAGTCTGTAATACAGTTTGTTCATTATTTAACCAAAACCTGTTTAATGAGCAAAGAGAGGCAATGTAAATGTTAGGCATGTTGCAGTGGAGTACCTTTTGTTCTCCTCTGAGCTAGTGGGTATTAACTCTGTCTTGACTGCGATGCTGAAATACCCTGGTCAGGGGTATAAAGATGCACCGTATGCCTCCAACAGCTAATGATTCCTGTTTCAAAGTATTGCTCCTCAAGAGTAAATTACGTAACATATTTTATTTGATTACCAAATAGTGAAAGCTTACCTGCAACTAGGTAGTGATATGCCATCCCATTGTAATGTCTAAATGGGATTTTGAAGGAAGCGTCTAGAGAAGGTGCTCTTGCTCAACTCAAACCAACCCATGATTATAAGAGTGCCTAGCTAAGCGGCTTGGACCTGAATTGTGTGGAATGGTGTTGCTCTTTACAATTCTGATGGAGAAACTTAGCTCGTGGCAGTTCAGTGTAGACATAAAAACAGTCTAATAATTAGAAAATGAGCAGCATGTCTGCTTTCATTCACTATCTTTTATTGTATGCCATTTTTACAGTTTTATGAGACACATGTATTTTAATTTCTTTTGATAGTAGTTGCGTGAATAACATAAAGGAAAAATAGACATTCAGTTGTCTCGAGCGATGCCTAAGTTACTCCAGGATAAATTTAGTAGCTGGATGCAAGTTTCACTAAGATAAGTTCTCTAAGCCCAAGTTTGGTGTAGTGGCTTGTGTTGCCAGTGCTTAGAAAAAGCAAAAATTGGTGTCCTGAGCTACGACCATATGGAAGCACTATCAAACTTTGCCCATGCAGGCAAAGTTGAAATACAACTTTACCTTCAGAAGTTAATTTTAAAACTGAAGGAAGCCTTAGTACAAATCTGTATCCAAGGTCACTTTCACCACAATTTCCATTTGGCTGATTTTTAAAGAAAGCTGAGTGTCTAGGAAATGTGTCTGGATATTGAAATATTTGTTCCTTTCCTCCATTTTGTTATGGAATTAGGTCAAGAAAGGGAAGCTTCTTTTTGATGTTCACTGATAACTGAGCATCTTTTCTTTCATGAGTGTTTCCAACTTAAGATGCTCTTGAGCTCATTAGACAGAGGGTTTATAACTATGCTTGGAAATAAGAGTTAATTGTATGTCTGCATTTCCATGATCTAATGAGGATTAGGTTTCCTTAAACCTTGGTTGAAGTCTTCAGATCATTCCAGTATGATGTAGAGGTAATGAGAAGGTACATCTGTAGTTGTTCTCCTCACTGCATAATTTGTTCTTTGCTCTGACTGGGGTATGAGCTAGTAACCAGTATTTTTGTGACTGAAGTACAGCTTAGTGGTGTGTAGGAAGGCTTTAGGAAAGAAAATGATTGAATACAACTGCCTTGTACAAATCAGTACTGTAGTGGGAGAAGCAGGTGTTTGTGGTAAGTGTGTGCATCAAGAGTCTATTTAAATAAGGTTTAAACTAGGTAAACACACCTGTGAAGAGGTGCTTGTGTATATTTTAGGTCCATGAGTGCCAGACTTGAAGGTTTGAGTCCTTTTATTCTCTGGTGGTTCAGAGTTAGTGCATTTAAACAGAAGCTGCAAAGTAAGCTGTTAGAAGCACTCTGATTTCATGCACATTCATGACATTTTAAATGAATACTTGTACAGTGGGTTCAGAAGAATCTTTTCCTGGCTTATTTCACACAAGGAGCTGCTGCAAATCTCCATCTTTAGAGGGTTGGCTGGGGCATTAAGAGCTGGCTAAAGGTCAAATGGCTGTAACTGTAAGAGAACCTTTGCCCAATGTACTGACTTAATATACTTGTTACTGTAGCCATCAGTTTTTTGGTGTCTAGATTTGATTGCATATCCATTTTCTTGTCTGAGCTCTAGAAATTGTTATAAAACAATGAAGGAATTTTATCCTAATGTGGGGTTAGTGTATGAACTTTTTCTGAAAGATCTAGTTTTAAGAAGTGATACATTTGTAGTAAATATAAATGTGTAGCCTGTTCTCAATGCTGTTGAGTAGAATCCAAAATGTTTGTTGTGGTCTACTCAAGAAATCAGGAAAAATTTTGTGGGTTTGTTTTTTTTAAGGATATTAATAATATCTCAGGTTTCTGCAAGAAGTGCCTGGACTTACCACGAAATGACAAATACTGAAGATCTGTAATATGTGATGCTTCTCCCTTTGAAGGATTGTATGTTATCTAGAGCAGGCATAAGAAAAAGCCTAAGCTTTTTCCCATTTCCTGTTAGCCTCATATAGAAGATCTAGAAGATTCACTGGTCTCCTAGATGGTATCTGTTCCTGTATTTTGGAAGACCAAGCAGCTTGAGCTAACATTTTGCTGCTATTGCATTCTCTGTAAATTTTTCAAGAAGAATGGAAAGAGTGTAAGAAAAGTTAAGAAATTGATGAGTAAGTTTTCTTCCATAACTTCAACTTTAGAGCTTCACTCTAATTTGTGGATGGCAATATAATTCTAGTCCATATTAAGTAACTTGACATAGTATACAGCAGTACTGATTTATTTTTCTTAATAATTTCTGTCATCTTCTTACTCTAAGAAATAAAAAGGCGAAGGAGACAGTCTTAACTTGATGCTTTGCTTGCAGGCTGAATCTGAACTTCGTTTTTGCAGTTTGTTTAGACAATGCAGTAGAAGTAATTTTAAAGGCAAGTTCCGAGTCTTCATGAATCCAGGCATCCTTCCAAGTGCACACAAAGTGTAAACTAATGTGTTTTGAGGCTGCAGGTAGTTCCAGATACTCTTTCTAAGAGAGATTCTTTTAAATCTCATTGTAGCATCAAATGTCTGTCTTATGGCTGAGGTCTTTGAATTTCCCTCTGGTAATAGGCTTCTGTTGATGGTTTTGGGATATATTTTCTTGATGTTATTGGAGAAATAGTAAACCAGACTTGTCCCAGGTGGTTGCTGAATTTGTACTTTCTAAATAGATTTCCTGGCGTGACACTAATGTGCCCTAAGAATGGTAGCTGCACTGGAAGTCCAGGGATATGAACATCTCAAGCCAAAAATCTAACATCAAAATTGTCCTAATTTTACTTAAGATTTTGTTTATTTTATGCATAAAGGAATAAGGAGGTGGAATGTGCTTGATGAAGAACAACTTAATATTTGTGAAGCTTATAGATGCACCAAGACAAGCACTATAACCTTTTCCAAGGCTTTTCTGTTGTATGCAAGACAGCATTTGTGCAGAGCATGAGGAATTGGTTATGGATGAGGTCACTCTGAACTCTAATAGATTCTGTTGAATTGTTCACTGAGCCCTTTGACATAGTTACTGCATGAAACCGGAACTCCTGAGGTAGAGAAGCTTGTAATTGAGAGGTTGTGTAACTAAGCCTGAACAGGCAGAAAAGGCTAAATGATCCTTAATTTGAGAACTCTTTAGCTGTAGTGTTCATCTTCTGTTTTGTATTTCTGAGCAGGAAGAAACTTACTGAATGAATCCAAAACAACTGGAGCTACTTTAGGAAAATCTAAATAAAACCCCCTCCACCAACTCAGTAAGATGATCTCCATACAAAGTATTCCTGCATTTCTCTTGAAGTCAGGACATTTGAACTGACCCTTCTGCAGTCAAGCGCCACCATCCTTGCAATACCACCTAAGCACTGCTTTAATACACTTCTCTGGGTGCAACTTAAGGCTAGAGCTTGAAGCTTAACAGTGTTACATCTGCGTATGGCTAATGACTGGCAGGTACAGGCAGGAGGTGGTGCTGTTAGAAGGAATTGTTTCCTGACCCCTAATCCTTAAAGACCCAAGGATTTAGATGGACAAGCACTCCTGGCTGTAGCTTGGCAGAGTTCCCGCAGTGGACTTGTTCTGTAACACCGGCCTTCTGTTACCACTGCAGAGCTGAGCTCTGAAGAGCTGCCACATGTGCACTGTGTGCAACTGACCCTCTCTTGTTCCACGCTTGTTGAGCAATTACTTTCCCACTTGTTGAGTATTCCATTATTTCCTTCGGTTACTGCTTCTGTGTGAAGTGGAGCCATAAGGGAAATGGCCTAATGTACATACATTACTGGGCAATAAATTGAAGTTTGATTTGGTAGAAATGCAGTACCAGATGCTCTGTTGACGTTAAGGTTCTTCCTAAGTCATCCATGGAGGTTTTTTGGTGTTTTTGTTTTTTTTTTTGGATGGTGATGTTTTTGTTTTCGTCAAGACTAGTTAAAAGAATTGTGGCCAATTAAGATACATTAAGGCTGCTTATATTATGGTAAAATACCTCTGGAAGTAGGAGTGTACATTGTTGAATTTTAGTAGAAGTCCAATAAATATATGGCTCTTCTGTCTGTCACTTTTCCTTCTTCTATCTTTTCCCCTCACTAAACTCTCTAACCTGTCAAAAACCATATCTCTGAGGTGATATACTTCAAAGAAGTAGTAACTTGTGTCAGAAAGTGCAGGTGCATATTTATTATTTATGTAGTTGCTTAATGTTGCAGGACTACTAAGAACTACAGGTTGTGTTAGAGGAAGTAAAATTCTCCCAAAATGTTATGGACCTCCTCGTGGTAACTTCTTAACTATCCATTTGATTTTTTTTTTTTTTAATTTTTTTTTTTTTTTTTAAAGATCATGTTGGGTCGTGGTGTTTGGATTTTGGTGGTGTTTTTTTTTTTCCTGTTTTGGTTTTTCTGTTTGTTTTTCTTTTGGGGTGGTTTGGTGGTTTGTGGTTTATTTTGTTAGTTTTATTTTGTTTTGTTTTTATAATTTGCTTTTAGAAATTTATGCAAACCAGAAAATTTGTCCAGAAAAGTTTTATATATATTGCTTTTAATAGCTTAAGGGTAGGGTGGGTTTGAAGTGCATTAATTCTAGTGTTAATGGTATCAACATATATTCTTGGAAAAAACTTTGGAAGTGAATGGAAACCTGTAAATTTGTTAATAGAGTGAAGACCAGGCTAAATTGTGAATGAGTTTATATGTAAATCTTCTAGGGACAGTGATTAGTACATGTTATCACAAAATCATAGGAAATACATCTCTTCTTGAGAAGGAACATTTATCAACTAAGAGTTAGTGCAGAAAATTGGAAGCTCTACATGAATATTTTACGTTATACTGTATCCATGTGAAATGCCATTGGAAGTGTTAAAACAACCTGCTCTTGCTTTGAACTCTCAATTGTATTTGGACATTTCTTTTTTAGTTTAAGGGCATGCATAGGCTTCTCATCACTTGAACTTGGTAAATTGCATATGTCCATGCGTGGTGCAATTGTGAAGTTAAAACTTGTCACTTCAAACTATTTTTGTATTCCAGCAGATCGTGAAAGAAAGGAGGAGTGTATAGTTATGTGACAATTAAGAAGCAGGATGAGACATTTTGGAAAAAAAAAAAAATCCCTTAATGTGAAATGGATAGAAGTGTAAAAGTAAAACATGTTAGATGAAAGCTTGTAATAGAAACAACTTTTGTGGTGATACGGCTTTAGCTGCCTTCTTAAAATGTGTAAACTATTTCTGTGACAGCTTAGACCTAATATATTTTGGAATGTAGTCACAATTACACAGTGGTGATACCCCACAGCTACACTCGACTCATATTTGTTATCTGAATGTATTAAAATTTTCAGTGATGATGACACTTTGATCCTCTATCTATACCCTAATATGAACAGTAATTTCTAATTTCCGTTTCTGTCCTTGTAGTAGCGGCAAACTGAAACTTATTCCTAGCCACACTGAAACAGTAAGTTAGAATAGTCTTTCAGAAAGTATATGCTGCCTTTGCTTGGTGCAGGAGTCTAAATGCTTGCATGACTATAAATAATTTTTGGGGTGTGATATTTAAATGAGAGACTTCAAAACGATGCTGTTCACTTTTGATTGTATTTAACTTAATTCTAGAAGGAAGATTTTATTAAAATCTTTGTGGCCTATTACTTTTCAGAAAAATATAATTTTTCCTGATACAATGATGAAGTCTGCCAAGTTGACTGTTGACAGAGTTTGTTTTTCTCTTGATTAACTGCTTTAAACAATTTAGGTGCCAAATCGTAAATATGAGGTAATATTGAAATAAGTCAAAATGTAGTTATTAACTCAATCACAGCACTTTGAAGAACAGTCTATAAGATCTGGGTATAGCCTAGGGGAGGGGCTTTACTCTAGAAATAAAACAAGTGGCAGCAGTAAAATATGTTTGCTTATGTAAGCATCTTTAGTAACTGCACTTAGGAACTTGGATGTTCTTCAAAGTGGGATTAAACAGTTTATAGTGGCCTATAATAGTTCTGTAATAACTGTCATGGCAGCATGGGAGGAGACATCATTAGCTATTTTCCACTTCAATCTGAGATTTTCATATTTGTTGTTTAGAAATACTATGTTTTTCTTTGTGTACTCTGATCTTAGTTAAAACACTTGTTTTTTCCAGTATCTGAAGTGAAAAGACATTTGAGCAGAGTGGAGATCTAACAAGCACTATCAAATTGTACTTCCTTGCTTCTCCTCTCTTAAATATGTTCTCCCTCAGTTTGAAGTTAGCATTTCAGATGTGATCAAGCTGGTACAGGGAGAGCACAGTCCTGGTAATATTTATTTTGGTGGCATTGTTGATGATGAACACAAGTGTAGGAAATACCTTTGCTCAAATATTTACAAGTCTGTTAAAATATGATGAACAGGAAGACACTTTTTCAGTTGAAACAGGAGTATTATAATGATGTAACAGAACTAGATTTTGGGGTTTGCAAAGAGATAAGTTCTAAACCTCAAACTTTTCTGAAGGTGTATGATTTATTTATTTTTTTTTAATATATGATACAAGAGTCTGAACATTTTCACCACAAAGGCTTCTGCTACATTACCAACATAAGGGGAAGAAATACCTATATTTGGTAAATAACAAAGTAACCTTTCTTGGGGAAAAGGCTTTGTCAAGTGTGTTGGAAATGTAGCAGAGGAAGAAAGCAGTAGAACAATTGTAACAGTAACTGAACAGTTGTTCAATAATTGAAAAATAAAAAGAAAAGTTTTCTTCAGAAGGAAAAAAAAATTGCTGAAGAAATATTTGACATGGGGAGGATACCATCACGGGCATCCCAGAATGCTTAATTTAGTGGTTTGGTAATTGACTATTAAAGTTTTGTGCCAGAGGCAATGTGAACTTAACGCTCGCAAACTGTTTTCTTTCCTTCTGCTTTTACTAAAAATCCATTAAATATTCAGCTGCCTTTAAATTGTACCTTCTTTTTGGATGGTGGTTCTTAAGGCTATTGAGTTTTGCAGCTCATACTGGTACTTGTTCACATACACAAGAGCCATGTGCTGCAGCAGAAGGTCACACGCTGCCTTTCACTCTGCTGGAACAGCAGGTGATGGTACCAGCTGTTCACATCCCGGTATTAGATGCCTGACTTTGAGCAGCTGTATGAGGCTGCTAATAAAGTCTAACATGTAAGACAGTTCATGTTTTGCCCACATTTCACTTGATCCTACTCAGCACTGGCCAGTATTATTATTTTTTTTTTTTTTTAACATCTTTCAATACCACCCGTAAGATGCTCATTTTCCTTTTTGCTGTGCTGGTCTCTCCCCTCAATCTGATGATGTGCCTTTTAGATGCTTGAAATGTGTTCCAGTGGGAAAGGGTACCAGAAAACATGCAAAAATACAGGGTTTGAGGAAGCAAGACTAATCTTTCTAGCAAAAATATTTAAACATTTTTAAATTGTAGTGCTGTAGTGAAAATAATCTAAACTGTTCTAAAGGATGTACATGTCCTTAAGCAATGCTAGTTTTGGATACAAAGATGGGGGGGTTTTGTTTATTTTTTTGGTTTAGAAAAATGGATCAAAAGCGCTTTTGTTCTGAGGAACCTCTATCTGCATTCAGACAGCTAAAGAGGTCTTATGTGATTCTGCTATTAAAAGACGATTTCAGTGTTTTTTAATTCTGTCTTGAGTAATAAAATTGGCTTGACAATGAGTTTTGTTATATCCACAGCTGATTTCAACTTGTGCTTTTTATTTAAAAAGCTTATTTGTGACCTGTTAGGACCCTCTGTTAAGCCAGTTAAATAAACGGTGGAAAGGTTGAAACTGCCTGTCTGCACTTTCCAGAAAAGAGGAGGAGGGAGCCAAAGGAGGGATATTTACAGTTTTAAACCCTTTCAGCTCCTCTGTTCTTCCTCTTGCATCACTGGAAGTGAGTCTTCTCTGGAAGACTCGTAGTACCTAGAACTGAAAAATACCTTGGTTCTACTGATGACCACCAATGTGATGACAAAGTCTTCTTCCTGATAAGATTCTGAGAGGTGGCTTGGGTATATTTTTTTTTTTCATTATTTTTATTGATTTTGTTGTTGTTTGTTGTTGGTTTTTTTTTCCGCCTTGCTGTAGTTTCAAAAAAATGCCCAATGGAGCAGAAGCCATATTAAAGTAGGAGTTGTGAAGAGTGTATTTTAAAAATAGGGAGATTGAGGTGGGCAAGAGCTGATTTGGCCCTTTGCTCAAGGACTCTCGGGGAAATTAGAAATTCTGTAAGAGCCAAGATAATTATGAGAAATAAAGTGTTGTCTTAGGTTCTTTCATAATTTTATATCTGTTCAGTTGGGATTAGAGGAGATAACATATCAGATTTTTAAGAAGAATACATTAAAATAATGTAAGAGACTTAGCTCAGAAGAAATAAAGCTGGTTTTGAATTAGATCCTATTATTACTGCTCCATCACTCAGCTTGGTCTGGATGGTCAATAGTTTTAACTATCTGAAATCTAGAATTGATTTTCCTTGTTTGATCTGTGTTGCTTTTCTCCAGCAAAGATGCCACCTTTTTTTCTTCTTTTATTTTTTTTTCCTCCATCCCTGGATGAGGAATTGGATTTCCCATGGCAGAGTAGAGCTGTAAGCTCCTTGTTTAGCATTTAGCCTTTTTTTCAGACAGCCTTACATTTTTCTTTCTAGACACCCAGTATTAAGTGGTTGAAACATCCAGTTATTTGTAACTGCATGTTTCAAATTAATAATTTTTTTTTTTTTTTTTACTCTTCAGGTGTCTTTGTCAGCCATGAAGAATGCACTTGAAGTAAATAGCTGTGTCAAATGAACTACTTCTTGTCCCCACAACTGCTTCCAAGATAAACTGAGAATAACGCTTTACACATTTTGTCTCCTTTTAACTCTAAAAGCAAGCAAGAAAGGAAGCATGGATTAACATGTAGTGATTTCTAGGAGCTGTTCTCTGCTCAGATTCCTCTGTGCTTGGGCTGACTGGCAGGGACATGTGGCTCAAGTGCATCTGGAAATATATCACTGGCAAAATTTGGTCGGGTAAATATAGCAGGAGTGGGTTGTCAAGGCAGGAGACAGATTGTTCTGGGAAAGGAAGTTCTGTCTGTCTGTTGTCTGAATAACAATTTCCTGTATTTCTGAGACTTACCTATATCTTTCAGTGTAGCAAAGGTACCAGCAGGATCAAACATGTTTGCTGTGTTATGTCCCGTTGATGGAATTATTACCAGAAATGGTAAAATAGTAGAAATTGCTATAGAGAACTGATACCAATATATCCTATGGTATTTAGACAGTAGTGGCAAACACTTCGTTCTGCTAGTTTAAGCTCTTTTAGAGAATAGCCAGGGACATCAAGTGAAAACTTAACTCCCAGAGTTTCAAGGCATGGTAATACTGAAGAATCCTGACTTTTTCTTATGTGCATAATCGTTTCTAGGAAAAAAAAAAAACCAACAAACAAAAACCCAAACAAAAAATATATCAAGTCCATATTCTAAAATTACTTTATTTCCTTTGATAAATTAGTTTATTTGATAATAAGGATAGAAAAAGCCATTAACAAGGATTTCCCCAGGCAAGAGCTGATAGTCAAAGACATAAAGCTTCTCGAATAGTTGTGATACTGATTTAAGGCAACATACATTATATTGTTTGTGGAGAAAAATGAGCCAATGGCATTGGAGTAGCTTACAGAAACCTCTGCAAGCATGGGTGGGTGTAGACTATATTTAACACAGAGAGGCATAATCATGGGCAATGACAATTGATATCTTAAAGGATGCAAACAGTAGAAAATGGAACAGTAGGTTATACATTTCTGAAGTTTATCAGGGGAAACTGGAGATGACTACAGACTGGAAGGAAACAACTCCAACCAGATCCCTACTTAAGCATTGGTAAAGCATTGAATAACTTCATCTATACCATTTGCAGCATAATGTTTTTTCAGTGGGCTTTTTGTTTTCATGTGCTTGCTCAAGGATTTGTGGAGGATGGAACTCCTGGCAATTTTGTGTACAGTAGCTGCCTACAGTTAGTTACTGACTGTGTAGCTTGTCCTGAAAGGCTGCACACTGCTTCACACTTTAGTGAGCTCTCAGACTGCTGCCCTGTGATGTGGCTGTGGCTGTGTCTGGGGTGGGGTTTGCAACCGACAGGTGCACAGCATACCATATGAATATGGAGGCAGAGAATTTGTGTCCAAGGGCATTGGGAGTAAATAACTGTAGTTGTAAAAAGTGTTGGAAGAATGCTAACATTTTCACTGAGCAATGAATCTAAAATCTTCCCCACAAACTTCTGTACAGTCTTCAGTTTTTATCCTCAGTAGTCTGAAGAGCTAAACTGATGTTGGAGTTTTCTTTGGTGTATAGGGAAAAGCAGTTCTATGGGGTATGCAACTGATTCAGTGTGATGGTTTGGGAGTTACCCTCTGCCCCACACTTTGTAAAATCACCCAGACTATACTCAGCCGGCTGGAAGTTAAGAGATGAAGCTATATTTACAGCTTAGCACAATATACAAGCAGATATATACATAATATACAGGAATATTTACAGAAATATACAAGTTAAAGGTAATACAGAAACACAACACCCCTCCCAGAAATCAGAGTCCCCAGGAGGGGCTCCCAACCACCCTTTCACCTTTTCCCCACCCCTATACCTTACCCCAGGGTTTGGCTTATGCACAAGGCGAGTTTGGAGGATCGGCCAGGGGGGTTAGAAGGAAAGTGGTTAGTGAGGTTACTCGGCAGAGAGGAGAAGGCCAGAAGCTCCCAGAGAACGACCAAGAGACACCCTTATCTATGTTTGTATTCTTATTCTTAAACATCTCAGCAAACATATGAGTGAAGTAGACATCACCAGTGTTTTCTTTTCACAGCCTATAATATAATTTTCTCCATTAAAATATTCCAATTAGCCTCAAACCAGCACATTCAGACTAGAGGTTGTTCAAAAACTCTCTGTAGTTACAAACAGTAGGATAAAATAAGGGGGTTTGTGTTTTATGAGTATAACCTGCATGACTGAGTAGAGAGAACTGTTTTATCAATGTACATTGTTTTTGGAAGGCCTCAGGATTACTTCATTATTTCTTCTGGTTACACCAGTTCCAAATACTGTGCTGCTTGTCATGACTTACAGGGACAAAATCTCATCATTTCTCATTCACAGCCCCTAATCCAGACTTGCTACTGTCTTTATTAGCTGTGTTACATAGCACACCTGACTTGCTTTGTCTAAGCTTTTTGCAATGCAAACCTCATCAGAAGGAATGGTACATTTTTATTTTAAAAAACAATATGCCTCTTAACCCAGGATTTTCCAGCCCCCGGCAACTGAGATTTGAAGTGTATCTCTTAAGTTTCTGTTCTCTTTCAGACTGCCCAGATGCTGTTCCTTTTAAATCTAGTTCTTTATTTCATTTGATTTGTTTTGTTTTTTTCTTTGCATGGGTCAATCTGGAATAAAACTGAAAGGGCTGAACTTTGTGCTGCAGGTAAAATTTCACATCAAAGGATATTTGTGTTGCCTGATACTCTGGTACCAGTAAACTGTTGTTTGTTTTTCTGTGCATCAACTTGTCAGTATGTATGGCAACTACTTTTTAATCTGGTATCTAATAACAGAAATTACATCAAACATAATAGATGTTCAGAATATATTATCTTTGCTTGTATGTCTACCAGCATTTAATAGAAGAATGATGTTCCTTTCCTCAGCATTTGTATTTTGTTTTAAAATGGTTTTAAAGTTCTGTTGTGAAGACAAGAAGCTGAGATTTGTCTATAATGCATTAAAAGTGTATCAAAAGAATCAGGGTGTGGTATTAACAAGAATAGTTAACTTAAATTTGAAAGAAATCTACAAGAACCAAAACACGAGATTATGTGTAGACCTTTGAAATTGTAAAGTATTAGAATTGTAAAGGATTTGTAAAGATGTATAGATGCGGTGCTTAGAGACGTGGCTTAGTGGTAGACTTGTCAGTGCTGGGTTAATGATTGGTCTTTATGATCTTAGAAGTCTTTTCCAACCTAAGCAATTCTATGATTCTGTTATGTGCAATGAAATATGGAATAGTGCTAAGAGACATACAAGAGGGATGTTAGTTTGAGTAAGCATAAGAAATGGGGAATCAGTGTATTAGCAGAGTTTAAATTTCACAGTATCACCAAGG